>CM044955.1:26127085-26133328 GCA_024516035.1 Bactericera cockerelli | reverse complement strand
TAACTGCATTCATTGTAGAGAAAGTTGCCTCACAAAGGTAGGTACTAGCGAAAAAGGCTGTAAGATACATAGCCAATTTCCTGAGGTATGGATATTTATCTTGAGGAAAGTATTTCCAAAAGTCACAACTTGTTGATTCAGCTCGAACCTTCACAGCTATATCACCTTTGATTTTTAAGATTTCATCGATTATTGCTGTGGAGTTTCCATCAATTAGGTGGGATATTTCTTGGGCAAGGTTAGTCATTTCTTCGATCTTTACTTCCTTGAATGGATAAGCCATGTATGTCAATATGTCCTCCAGTTTTTGAAAATCACTGAATCGCCTTTCAAATTCAACTGCGAGTTCGGTTATTTGTTCCTTAAATGAATCCAAATCAACTTCGCTCTCGTCTGCTATTTCCTGATTCAAGCAAACAAAAGCTGTCAGATTTTTGCTTTCGATGGAGGACACAAGAAGTTTCATTTTGTTTTTGAAGTGGTGTACATTTCCTAGTAAGTCAATCAGTGTTTTGTCCTTCCCCTGCAAGCTTAAATTAAGATTATTCAACATCTCTGTAATATCACAGAGAAAAGCCAGGTGCAGCAACCACTCTTTGTCTTCAAACTGGGGATAATCTTTTTTTCCAGAATTTTTTAGAAATTCTCTTATTTGAGGAAGAAGTGTTCTGAATCTTTTGAGAAACTTTGCTCGACTGAGCCAGCGTACATCAGTGTGCAATAATAACTCTCCATCCTCAGCCCCACATTCTTCAAGAAGGAGCCGAAATTGACGTCTTTTCAAACTACTTGCCCGAATGGAGTTCACTGCTTTAAACGCTGGAGTCATGACATCGTTTCCTTTCAATATTTTGGAAGCAAGTACTTGTTGATGAATGATACAGTGGTAGGACTTGAATGTTGGCATATCTTCATCTGCTTTGCACAATGCTATGAATCCATTGTGTCTCCCTGTCATTGATGGGGCGCCGTCAGTTGTCATGGACACTATTTTGTGGATGGGAAAGTCACTTTTTTTAACAAATTCCTTGAATGCATCATACACATCTTTACCTCTGGTTTGGTCCTTGAGAGAAATAATAGATAGCAGTTCTTCTTTAGAAGACATATCAGAAAAAACCATACGGACAAACACGCACAATTGAGCAACATCTGTGTAATCAGTAGATTCGTCGAATTGCAACGACAAAAATTCAGCTCTATCTAAATCAGCTTTTAGCACGGTTTCTACATATTCCTCAATTTTTTCTGTTCTTCGCATGACAGTATTTCGAGAAAGTTGAACATTGTTTATTGCTGACATTATATCAGTCTTGTTATGAAAATCTGCAAATAGTACTTCCCCAGCTGTAAGAAAAGCTGTCTTCACGAGTTCACCATCTTCAAATGGCTTTCTTTTTTTCATTAACAACTCGGTTACTTTGTAGGAAGCTAATGTGGCATTTTTATTTTTTTCATTTCCTCTTGTGAAGAATGCTTTCTCCTTACTACTGTTTGATTTTAACTGCTCTACCTTATCTTTCCTAAGTTTACTGCCAATGGGGAAATCAGAATCAAATGCTTTGTGAACAGTTTTGAAATGTCTCTCAACATTACCCTTCCTTGCAATTGCAACACTATCGTTACAAATAAGGCATACACAATTGTCTTTCACCATATGAAAAAGGAACTGGTTCTCCCACTCACTGTTAAAATTGTACGTTTTTAACTTTTTTTGACTCATTTTAGCAACTATGAAGAAAAAACTTAAGTTATTTGAGTTTTCAATACGTTATTTTGAAATAAAAATACCTTATGTATTTAGTTAAAAATTCAACAAGAGAACTAAACAAGGCCCAAAATTTACAGATTTATCTATCTACGCCGGCAAAAACGATGACGTATGAGAGTAAATTATGAGGAAAAATCTGTTCTGAACATCACATAACTTTGCTTATTCGGCCAAACGAAAAACCAATATGTTTTTATGAATCAGCGCAAAAAATAACCCATTTTATAGGTCACATTACCTACTAAGTAAAAATCATAAAAAAAATAGCCTGCAGACGGGCCCTAGGGCCCATCTGGAGGCCAATAGATATCGAAAAATGAATGTCATTATCAGATTCAGCACCGAAAAGTAACATCATTTGACATGTCACATAACCCACCTAGGAGAAATAATGAAAAACAGCCTGCAGACGAGCCCTAAGGGCCCGTCCGGGGGCCAATGGCGATAGTTATGGAAAATTAAAGGCCATATTCAGATTTAGCACCGAAAAGTAACATATTTTGATATGTCACATGACCCGTCTAGGATAAGTAATAAAAAAGTTGACTCTGACCCTAGCGTTAGTAGCCCAATTAGGTAGGTAACCAAAACGTTGGAGATATCAAGAAAAGGATAGAGGTAAACCTCTGTTATTTTAAATTTTAATAAAAATATATTTTATAATTTTCTTTGTATCCAGTAAGACACAAAAGAGAAAACGATTTTTCAACACACACACACACACACACACACACACACACACACACACACACACACACACACACACACACACACACACACACACACACGTCCCATTTCCTGAAACTTTGTAGGTATCTAAGTTCTGGGGATCCTAAAACGTGTTTTGGCACTGAAAGCTCAACATCGATATTTTTTTCTACTTTTTTATAGGATACCTACGGAAAGTAAAAATTGTTATCTATTAAAAACTGGGAAAACAGTCACAATTTCACATTTTATTAAAATTAATTGAATAAACTTCACTCATTATTTAATAATATTTTTTATCAAGTAATTATTCAATAATAATATTTACCTATTCAAAACACAAATTGTTATCTTCTAAAAACTGGAGAAGAATCACTATTTTACATACATATTAATAGAATATTAAACTTCACTCATTATTTAACAATCATTTTCGTCAAGTAATTATTCAATAATATTTAATTATTTACTATTCAAAACACAAAAAACTCAAAACAAAGCGTGATAATCACCGGTCCGACAATTAATCTCCTCGGGCAAGGGTACGAGCGAAACTAAAAACATATACCCCCTTCCCCCTCTCTCTTTCACACAGCACGTGCCGTGCGGTATGAAAATAATTCGTAGACTTCAGACAAGATTTTACAGGTTACGACAAGATTTTACAGGTTCCTACAATGCTACAGAGGTAACAAGGTACATTATTTTATTTATTAGTATTAGGCTACAACTACATGCAACGATGCAGTTTTTGATTAGGTGGGTACAGGTTTACAGGTAGGTACAAAAGAAAATAAAATATTCAGAATAAAAGAAAAATCTTTTGTTTTATCTAGGTTTCAAAAAAAAAAAAAAACATTCTTGTAAAAATCTAAAAATCTCAAAATTTCTTCGCGGTTCCCCAAAATAGACCCCGCGGTTCCCCAGGGAACCGCGGTTCCCAGTTTGGCCGTCCCTGTACTATAGTTATTAAATTTTTTCTCGAAAATGTTTTTTTCAATATCTTTATGATATAATTTAGTTGGTTTAGTTTTTTACAAACACTATCTATATGTGTATACCAGGGGTGGCCAAACTTTTTTTGCGGCGGTTCCCTCTGGGAAAAATGGAAGCGCTCGCGGTTCCCCCCCCTAACCCATACACATATACATGCATACATTTAAAATCACACACAATGATGTTGGTACAACAAATCTTACAATAAAACTTACGGTTTCATGAATTTGGTGTTTCTTCATTCTCCTCCTATCCTCCAACGTCTTCTTCTTCTTCACTTCCTCCTCCTCTTCTTCTTCTTTACTTCTGTAATTCATCTGCCAGCTTCATGTGATCTACTTCATACGATGTAACAGCTAATCTCACACAATGAAGTAAGTGTTCATTAGAAATTCTGTTTCTATTTTTGGTTTTAACTGCATTCATTGTAGAGAAAGTTGCCTCACAAAGGTAGGTACTAGCGAAAAAGGCTGTAAGATACATAGCCAATTTCCTGAGGTATGGATATTTATCTTGAGGAAAGTATTTCCAAAAGTCACAACTTGTTGATTCAGCTCGAACCTTCACAGCTATATCACCTTTGATTTTTAAGATTTCATCGATTATTGCTGTGAAGTTTCCATCAATTAGGTGGGATATTTCTTGGGCAAGGTTAGTCATTTCTTCGATCTTTACTTCCTTGAATGGATAAGCCATGTATGTCAATATGTCCTCCAGTTTTTGAAAATCACTGAATCGCCTTTCAAATTCAACTGCGAGTTCGGTTATTTGTTCCTTAAATGAATCCAAATCAACTTCGCTCTCGTCTGCTATTTCCTGATTCAAGCAAACAAAAGCTGTCAGATTTTTGCTTTCGATGGAGGACACAAGAAGTTTCATTTTGTTTTTGAAGTGGTGTACATTTCCTAGTAAGTCAATCAGTGTTTTGTCCTTCCCCTGCAAGCTTAAATTAAGATTATTCAACATCTCTGTAATATCACAGAGAAAAGCCAGGTGCAGCAACCACTCTTTGTCTTCAAACTGGGGATAATCTTTTTTTCCAGAATTTTTTAGAAATTCTCTTATTTGAGGAAGAAGTGTTCTGAATCTTTTGAGAAACTTTGCTCGACTGAGCCAGCGTACATCAGTGTGCAATAATAACTCTCCATCCTCAGCCCCACATTCTTCAAGAAGGAGCCGAAATTGACGTCTTTTCAAACTACTTGCCCGAATGGAGTTCACTGCTTTAAACGCTGGAGTCATGACATCGTTTCCTTTCAATATTTTGGAAGCAAGTACTTGTTGATGAATGATACAGTGGTAGGACTTGAATGTTGGCATATCTTCATCTGCTTTGCACAATGCTATGAATCCATTGTGTCTCCCTGTCATTGATGGGGCGCCGTCAGTTGTCATGGACACTATTTTGTGGATGGGAAAGTCACTTTTTTTAACAAATTCCTTGAATGCATCATACACATCTTTACCTCTGGTTTGGTCCTTGAGAGAAATAATAGATAGCAGTTCTTCTTTAGAAGACATATCAGAAAAAACCATACGGACAAACACGCACAATTGAGCAACATCTGTGTAATCAGTAGATTCGTCGAATTGCAACGACAAAAATTCAGCTCTATCTAAATCAGCTTTTAGCACGGTTTCTACATATTCCTCAATTTTTTCTGTTCTTCGCATGACAGTATTTCGAGAAAGTTGAACATTGTTTATTGCTGACATTATATCAGTCTTGTTATGAAAATCTGCAAATAGTACTTCCCCAGCTGTAAGAAAAGCTGTCTTCACGAGTTCACCATCTTCAAATGGCTTTCTTTTTTTCATTAACAACTCGGTTACTTTGTAGGAAGCTAATGTGGCATTTTTATTTTTTTCATTTCCTCTTGTGAAGAATGCTTTCTCCTTACTACTGTTTGATTTTAACTGCTCTACCTTATCTTTCCTAAGTTTACTGCCAATGGGGAAATCAGAATCAAATGCTTTGTGAACAGTTTTGAAATGTCTCTCAACATTACCCTTCCTTGCAATTGCAACACTATCGTTACAAATAAGGCATACACAATTGTCTTTCACCATATGAAAAAGGAACTGGTTCTCCCACTCACTGTTAAAATTGTACGTTTTTAACTTTTTTTGACTCATTTTAGCAACTATGAAGAAAAAACTTAAGTTATTTGAGTTTTCAATACGTTATTTTGAAATAAAAATACCTTATGTATTTAGTTAAAAATTCAACAAGAGAACTAAACAAGGCCCAAAATTTACAGATTTATCTATCTACGCCGGCAAAAACGATGACGTATGAGAGTAAATTATGAGGAAAAATCTGTTCTGAACATCACATAACTTTGCTTATTCGGCCAAACGAAAAACCAATATGTTTTTATGAATCAGCGCAAAAAATAACCCATTTTATAGGTCACATTACCTACTAAGTAAAAATCATAAAAAAAAATAGCCTGCAGACGGGCCCTAGGGCCCATCTGGAGGCCAATAGATATCGAAAAATGAATGTCATTATCAGATTCAGCACCGAAAAGTAACATCATTTGACATGTCACATAACCCACCTAGGAGAAATAATGAAAAACAGCCTGCAGACGAGCCCTAAGGGCCCGTCCGGGGGCCAATGGCGATAGTTATGGAAAATTAAAGGCCATATTCAGATTTAGCACCGAAAAGTAACATATTTTGATATGTCACATGACCCGTCTAGGATAAGTAATAAAAAAGTTGACTCTGACCCTAGCGTTAGTAGCCCAATTAGGTAGGTA
>CM044955.1:26082085-26122085 GCA_024516035.1 Bactericera cockerelli | reverse complement strand
TTACCATTGAAAAAAATATAAAAGTACCTATATCGGAGCCTGAAGAACATTATTAACATTTCAAATATCTGCCACGCCACAGTATTACCGCTTCATAACTTCACCCTCCACCCCGTTCAAACTAATTATTAATTATTTATGAGAGCATTTGCCTTAATGCTGAGCAACGTCAGAACAATAGAATTAATAGATTTTGCGCTGCAGCTGAAATAATGTAAATAAAGTGCAGTCAGCATCTGCAGCAGCCGAAAACGTGATGCAATCAGCAAATTGTCCTCTCAGTGCAGCAATGCAACCCCTTGGCATCTCGCCCTAAGGCAGAGGACTAATGAGGGGTCATTTGTTTGAGTTTTCAATTGTTTCACCAAAATCATAGTTAATGCTCGTTTGTATTACGAATTACACAGATTAGTATTTATGTATGTATGACTGTGTAATGTACTTCTCTTGTAAGTTGCCTTTAAATCATCTCACAAGGCATGAGAGTACGTAGATTTAACATATTTATAATAATAACAGACTTTAGTGTAAGGTAACCACCAGGATAATGCGAGGATAATGCTCAAATCATTTTCTACCACCTAACTCTCAGAGTCTAATTATTATGTGGTTAAAAACTCAAATAAATAAGGAAAAATTTATGTACGCTGTGGGACTCGAACCAACAGATCCCTACGCTACCTGGATTATCAGACTAATAGCGCGTTAACCACTTGACTACCAGTGCAGAACAATTATAATGTTGGTACCAATACTATCAAAGGCTTCAAAGGTGAAAAATTGATTTTACATCCTACTGAAAATGAAAACGATCATATCGGAAATTTTCTTGCATTTTGGGACGAATTATAAAATAGGATTACTGAACAGATGAGCCAGTCCGTCCCTCAAGTAGGACTATAGTGTGGTGTGATTGATTTCAACTCCGACTTGAGGGATGGTCTGGCTAATTGCCATTATCCTATTTTTTCGGCCCTAACCATTCGATAGTTTAATCTTATTTTCAAGAAGTGTTTTGTGAGGATTGTTCAACCTAACAACTGAATGTTTCTTTGGAGTTTTTGTCATGAAAGTGAAGAAAATAGATGTGCAGGAAATTAATAATTCATAAATTCATATTAAAATATTGAGATAATGACGTGTATGGTATATGGTATACATAGAGTAATGCATAAAACTAATTAATCTCAGGTCACATAATTTTGGCTGTCCCGCGGTCATATAATTAATTTCAGCCTGAGTACCACCAGCTGCAAAATCTAAATATTCGCCCGAGGTTTCATAAAATAGCTCTTTGAAAACGAAATATTAAATTCAAGCATTATTGAAAAGCCTCACTTTATTATTATTTTTCAAACAGAGCGAGGGGCCCGAAGAGAATAATCAGACCTGTGTTTTAGATACTCCAAGAATATAAGCTAAGTCCACAAAGAGCAGATAAAAACCAGATAAATAAAATCTCTACAACTAAGATGATTATTATGAAAAACATAAACTTGAAGAACCTTTGCGTATTCAATTTTAGAAAATTCCATGTCACTTTTATTTATTTATTTTTTTTTTTTTTTTTTCTTGAACAAAATTTGACCGCTCAAATAAACGTACTTTGGCACTAAAAACTGACTATCGAATTTTTAGGGTGATTCGATTACATTAATTTCTACAAGATAAGGAAAGTAAAAAGTGGATACTAAAGGCCGAACTATAAATTAAGACTACAACAAAGATAAGCAAGACACGCCCTCAAGTCGGAGTTTCAACCAACAAAGTTAAGCGAGACCGTCCCGACTTAAGGGCTTAACTTTGTTGTAATCCTGTTTTAAAATTTCGCCCTGAGCTAACTCTAAATCCTAATAATAATGTGATAATAACACTCTTTAGTGGAAGTTAACCACCAGGTAAGGTTAATGCTCAAACCATTTTCTACCTCCTAACCCTCAGAGTCTTATTATTATGTGGTCACAAACTCAAATTAATGAGGAAAAATTCATACACTGGGTGGGATTCGAAAGAACGGATCCTTACGCCGCCTGGATTACCAGACTAGCGCCTTAACCACTTGACTACCAGTGCATTTACCTAATTTAACTACGCAATAAATAAGAAGAAAATGCTTAGAAGTGGAATCGAATCCAAGACTTTCCGACCTTCATTGTTTGTAAATGTTTAATAATTACAAAGAATAGGCGTACATTTTTAATAACAAATTCATGTGGATACCCAGGAAACTATTCCCAAAAGGGCATCAATAAATCACAAAGTTTTTTACTTGAACATTTTTATTACTTGCTTGACATTTTAAAGTTTTCCCGTGGCGTAAATGTCGAGTTTTTGATAAACACATAGAAACTGGGGGAGCTATTTACTTCTTCAATAATAGTTGATAGCTGAAATTGCTCCAGTCAGAGCTGAAAATAAATGAATGCCTACTTCAACTTTAATGTAGGTTTTTTTTTAACGTCACTTTCAACTGTATGGTCATATCACGACGCGGCACCGGATTCCGTCCCGCGGGTTTTTTCTTTGTAGCTCAGGTGTCTCCGTGTCTATGAAATTCTTACCTTTGTTTCACTAACTACCAGTTCTAGTTATGTTCTAGCTTGCATCTGGTGTAAGTGGCGTCTTTCTGGGAAGAAGTAATTTGTCATATTGAACATACCTATCTTCTTTATGACTCGGACTCGAAAAGTAAAGTAAAGCTCCTGGATTCGCCCCAAGACTTCAATCCAAAATCGACATTTTTCAGTAGCAACAAAATTCATTAGGTCAAATTCACTCTTTCAGACAAGTAAAAACTATCTCGCTCATAAATAATTAAATTCACTCTCGAGATTATGCTGCTGAAAGTGATGAATTGGAAACGTTTTATTTCTATAAAAAATGATCAAATGTTGCAAAAAGAGGAATTCAGCAGGATCAGGAGAGAGATGAAAACGGGACTCAAGGGTATTTTATGATGATCCCTTCCTCAATGAACTTGGCTGATGTTATGCAGGTTAACACAAAGTTCTGCTTCACGTACAAGGATAGCTTTCATTCATGCTCTCCTATTCTATCATGTCAGAGTAGTCTGGCAGGTAACATGTTCAAATGTAAGGCACTCCAACTCATACCAAGTGTCTACTTAGTGTTTTATGAAAAAGATCTTACCCAAATCAAATTTCTTTCTACGTGTGTCCGTCTTGTGAGGGCATTGGCTTTCAAATGCGTTGAATGATTTTATAATAATAAAATAATAATAATAAAATTATCTTTAGTGGAAGCTAACCACCAGACGAGGTTAATGCTCAAAGCATTTGTCGTCTACCAGTTGTGTCGTCTACCAGTCAGCTCAGTGGTCAAGGCGTCTGACTGGTTATACAGAGGTCGCGGGTTCAAAACCCATTCGAGACATGACAAGTTACCCTCCAATTTGGGATTTTGACCACATAATAATACGTCTTGGGCTTACTGCTGGAATAATTGGACTCAATAGTCCTAATCGGGCAGTATAAATAAGGCGATATTATTATTATTATACCTGTTAAAGTTGAAATGTTTTTCTGATGTTCAAGAAAGAAAGTCGTTATATGAGAACACTTGTAATAGAAACAATTTAATGCTGATCTGCACTATGTGGTTATTTATAATAATAATTGGTTCACGATTCAATCTAGGTACAATCGAGCACAATTCAACTTACAACCAATGCAACTTTTAGAGTTTTTAATATAACCAATATAATCATAAAGTGTAGGAGATACCAAATCATGCATGATAATAGGTATATTTCAAAGTCATTATCTGGCCAACTTATAAACATTTAGAGAGGTACTGAAAAGAAATACCTAAAAAGTACAATTATTTTATAAACAGAAAGAAATGATCAATTGTCGACAATTATACAAGAATTGGTCGAACAACCACGCCAATCACTTCAACTTTCTCCCGAGCTCACACATTCACTTCTTGCTGAACTTGAGTGCGCTGAGGTCAAGTTCACTGACCGTTGTCTGATCCACAATGACATTCCATCACTACGAAACCATGTCTGGCACCAGTGACTAAAGCGAGCGACATATTATGTATAAGAACAAGTGTAAATAAAGGTACGAGGTATTATGTTGCCAAGAAATGGATAGTATAGAAATTAGTGAAGCTGAAACTTAGGATAAAAAAGTGAGAACAATAATTTGCAGTATGCTGCAGTAACTACACTAATCACAAAAGGAAACATAACAAAGATGTGGAGGGCGATCATCACAAGCACACTGACGGGCTCTGACCAAGATGAAAAGGGTCAACTTGCAGTCAATTTAATTTGGACCTCACAACAAAACAAACAATGAAAAACTAAAACTACATGAACACAAGTTGACTGACTAATTTTGTAATCCTAAATGAAAGAGTTATCTACAAACAAGTACTCGAGCAACGGAAACAACTGACAAAGGATTAAAGTAAGAAATTTTATAGTGGAGCCGGAGGGAAAGTGGGCAAGGATAGAGGAGACAGCAATGAAAGACTTAATAACGAAACTACAAGAGCACAAGTGTGAGAGATGAAAGTGTGTGGCTGATATGTGGGTACGGACCCCCCTTGGCTGCTAGCAAAGTGGAAGTTTATCACTCAGATAAATCTCCCGGATTGTGTCATAGGTTAGGACACGGGGTCTTGGAGGAAACGGGAGATCATCAGGGACAATTAGGTTTAAGTGCTCTACGGTGTTGTCCTAAATCATTCCTACCTGTGCTGCTGGGCTCCATCGAAAGTGAAAGATAGAAAGATTCCAAAAAAATTATTTATGTAAACTTCTAAAGTACTGTCAAGTGAAAAGTATCTGGGGTCATGAATGTAGTATATATGGTTCTTTTGCACTGAGTTGCATTATATGACTGTGGATCACTATTTTGTTAATTCAAGCTTAAATTTATTGTATGTAATAAGTTTATTTAATTTTTTATCTCCTCTTTACTGAAAGGACATTGTGTAGCCCATTGAATAGAATATAAAGCTTGAAAAATCAACTTTACACCAAAAACATCTTTACGTACCTGTCCGTAAGTATCATCCGGTTCCGTGTAAATAAAGTTTTTTTAGTTCCGTGCAAAGTTGGAAAATCATCAGCACATACAATATAGCAGTAGCAATAAAATATCACTTCACAAGATTCGTAAATCACTGGCAAGTCAGGGCCTAATGGGACTCCCTATCTCGAGCTGACAGTCTTAATAAATACTATACTGTGAAATTTATTATGAAAATGGATTGAGAAGCTTTTGATCTAAACCACATCATAAATTCTGAAATTCAGGCATGATATCCAACTGAGTTTACAGCTTACATAATAGCTGAGATGTCAGGTACCTGTGAGTAATGTCTTGATTAAAGTCTTCGTCGATAAGGTCTTTGTTATGAAAGTCTTTGTTGGTCTTATCACAAGAGTAATTGATCACCAGGGTGCTGATTATTATACTTCGGCAGAGAAAACTCCATGGCCCTAATTCCATGCAAGCAACAACCTTCAAAGAGCAGGAGACTTAGGTGACAAGTGTTACCTGGCGATTTTGAATTGTACCTACGATGCTTTTGACCTTTTGACTAGGCTGAGATATGGCGACTTTCATGTGTAATTTCTCATTTTCTTATTTCAGTAGAATCTCTCTAACTCAAAATCTCAATAGATCGAAAATCCCGTTCATTAAAAAAGAATTCTTCGGCTCTTGACGAACTTAGCTCCTTATTCAAAATTCCGATAACTCGAAATAGACTGTATTAAAATTATTTTTCAGAACAGGGATTTTAATTTTTGTCAATAAAATACATTATTAAAATATATGTATATTGAATAATATTATTAATAGTTGGTGTCTCAATACTAATATTTGCAATAGTAAAAATAAAAGCAATAAAAACAAATTCAACAAAATTATGTTACTTCGAATGGCTTCAACTCTTACGGATTCCTCTCATTGATGTTTGACTTCATCTCACTTTGCTGTACATGTGTAGCTTCTTCATGTTCTCCCAATAATTTCTTTTTGTTTCTTAAATCGATAAAATTTAACGTACGAGTAAGTAATAAATAAATTTAGTGCCAGAATATCAGTTTCTCTAACAAGCCAGGTGTTGGAGTCACGTGTTTGCTTGGTTATCTTTATGGCACGCTGCGCTGAGAAATGAGTAACTAATGAACTTTATCAATCAACCTAGTAACAGGTTACAATGGTGTTGCAGATAATTTCATTTTGATTACTCCTTCAATACCCTCACTCACTTCATGAAGCATAGACGCATTGTTCTGCAGTGTAATTATGCTCTGTTGTCGATTATGATCTTGTGATACCATCAATTCCCAAACTTGCGGCCAGCATTTGCTTAAAAAGTCTGGTCCTCCGCAACTATAACTTATTCAATTGTTAAAGTTACTCCCTAATAAAATCTTAACCTTCTTATACTTAATTAATGTTTCTTTTATGAATTAATTTTCCTTTCAACTCTACTATTACTTTTCAGTTACTGTTAAAGCTCCTCGACCATTATTCAAGGCATGTCCATCTGACACCAACAATGATGAACAATATAATGAATATTTAGATTTTATGATACTATGCATATTAACAATGACATAGGGCATGGAAGAATAGAACATGAATACATATGTATAACACGTATGTCATGTATGTATAGTTGTATACCAACATATTGTACATTAATATGTACTGTATGTATATCTATTGTCACTATTGTCAGTGAACAGGACGCGGTCGAATCCTCTCTGTCAACCGAGATCAGGTTTCTGTCACGTAGAACGTTTGTTTGAAATTGATTTATGCTTGAATACGTTTTGATTATGTCTATCCTGAAAGCTGTTTGTAGACTGAAGAATGATAGACACATCAACACCAAGTCTGAGCACCGAAGGAAATGGCTTATAGCCCTTCTAGTTTTACTGAAGAGTTACTACACAATTGTAAATACTATAGCAACAAGGATTATCATTTCCTATGATCTACTATCACGTTTCGCGACTCCTAATGTACGTATTGAAGAAGCAATACCACATGTTACAGAGAGAATCGCGATGTTAAACACAGGTATCAGAACAGCATTAATTTTGCAAACATATTCATGGTGTTGAAAGGAAATGGAGAGACATGGAATGGACAAACCAGAAGAAGTGCCACAAGGCAAGGAAGTCTATATTAGGAGTACAGAATTCTACTAATCAAGTAGAATTCAAACGAATAGTGTGAAGTAGTTTTCAGAAGTGAAAAACTACTAGATATAATGTTTTTCTGAAACTCTACTAACGTAGCTAAGAGAGTAAAGATAATGATTTTAATATTGCCAAAGCAGGAAAACTCCATGCTATTAAACGAATGGTATTATAAAATCATTTTACAACTGACGTAACAAGTTATGACCATTTCCATTTTACACACGAATGTCATTCGAAAAGCAATGATACACGTTTCTTGGTCATTACTCGAAACCACCACAGATATTTGTAGGTGACGTTCTTGAAAATGCACAATGACATTCACCAAGTGCACATAATTGGCTAATTGCCTTGGGAGCTCAGCTATGCAATAATGTCAAGTGCACAACTGCATTTGGTCCTAAGGAACAATGCAACCAATGGTCAGTGCTATGCCAAGGCACGAACCAATAACCTTAATATTAATAACCATTCGATCGCATTATACAGGATGGACAGTTGGTTCTCATGTGTTCCGGTTCATTCACTCTTCACGATTCAAAGGATTCACAACAGACTGCTAAACTTCCAAGTTCCATTTTAAAAATTCCAAAAAAAAAAAAAAAAATGCTAAATCCGCTCATATCCTAATTGTCAGTTTCAATTATGTTTAAAACTGATTATTTATGGATGGCATTAAAAGGATAAATCATATGACTTTGCTCTGGCAGGTTATAATTTCTTTATTTCTTTCCAGATAGGTACAGAAATGTGCTCATTGGATACTTCGAATTTCAAGTACTTTTTGTTACGATGTCTCGGAACTATTTATTGCAAAATTATAGATTTACATCCGTGAAGTCGAAAGATTAATTTTTTATTAGTGAGAAAAGGTCTTACGAAGACCTAGTTTGATAATTTAATTAACATGGCTTCATCGCAGAAAACACTCTCACTCTCAAAATCAACAAAAATTCTTTTAAAACCGTCACATGTTGTTGAAATAAACCAATCAGCCTGCGTTGATTAGCAGTTGAAAGTAATATTATTTTAGGGATCATGAGAATGAGAAAGCTTTCTGATTCCTGGTGGAACGAGGCAAACTTATTCTGAGTTGAAAAAAATAGTTGACACCGGGAGACGGACTTGGTTCTGATGGTTTCTATTCTTAGGGCGGAATGAACGTTTTTGTAATAACTCGTGGCGCCGAGTTGCGTACTGTGTCGGATTGCGTACTGTGTAAGATAGGAAAAATCGACGCTTAGCAATGACTTGAGATATAAAATTTGTCTATTAATTTCACCCTCAATCTCTGAGACAAGTGTAAGGACAACTATTTCACTTTTCACAACAGGTGCCGGACAAGTCATGTGGGTTTGCTATGTGTATTAAGAAAATGAACTTTCAAGGTAGACTAGTTCGTAAGAACTTAACGTAAGAATGTCTTGAGGAAAGACATTTCATTATTGGTTTATTTATTTTCTTCTTGAAAAATTGATTGAAGTGTGCATGGTTTCGTCAAACCAGCAATTCCTTGTACTTGGCCACAAAAACAAATTAAAAAAAGATAACCCCAATGGACGAAGAAGCCTTGCAGGGTTTTCATAGATTTATCAGGTGGTATGATTGTATTTAGTAGAACAATGTAGGTTCCGTTTACCTTTTATTAAGACGTGCACCAGTTAAACTTTTTCCTGATTCAAGGTTCAAGTAAACATAAACATATATAAAATAAAATTCATCACCTCAGCTTTTGAAGTTGTTCAAAGTTTTTGGCAACGGCTCTTTTCTCTTGCTTTATTTTCAAAGTTTTCCCCGCACAGAGCATATGTTGACTTTAATGTGTATAATATTCGACTTATTGTTTATAATTTACGCTAATCCTTCCTGGAAGTGGTGCAACTATTAACGCCTCATGTCTGCTGTTAGCACCAGTACTTAGTCCTTTACCTGTAACTATTATATCTGTGCTTACATAATAGAAACAATGCAGTGATATCTGAGCAAAACAAACTTACAGGTAAAATAAAAAGTCCTAAGTTTACAGCCACTTGAAAATCTCTTGATTTTTTTTGCAAATATTTGCATGGGAATACCTTTGGATGCTCTTGTTGGAGTATCTAAGAAGGGTAACAGAAAACTTCGTTTAGCTTAAGTAGCTGTTATTTACGAAAATCCATGTTACATTGGACATTGTAAGTGATTGTTAATCATTTATATTCCAATAAAGCAATTTGATAAGAACATATTAATGTGAATTACAAGAAAACATAGGGAATCCATTGCCTACCCACCGCGACACAAAGTGTTGATGTAATAAAAGTAAACACAATGCAAATGCTCTCTTTACTTACCGACTCGAAATTACAAAACTTTCTATCATTCTGCCAGCGAGAAACTTCTTTCAGTTATTGCTATTTTATTTTAATGTGGAAACAAAACACAAAGTTGTACTTTTAATATTCTCGACTCATTTGAATAAACTATCTCACCTCTTGACTTCAAATTTTATATGCATGATGCAGAATCTCGTACTCGGGATGAACTTGAGGATCAAATTATCTTTTCATTTCGTGATATAGTAAAAGCATTCGTAAAACTTTCTTTACTATCATAATCGATAAAATGCTCGAGAGGTAAACTGTTACCTGACATTTAATTTTAAACGTTTCTTTTCCGTGCACATTGGAGCGGGCATTCATGTGAAATGTCAGCTATCCAACCTTTTCTTCTTTCATTCGGATCTCCTGCAGGGCTCTATACATTGTTGTAACAATGGAACTGAAATGGCCTAAATTGCCAAAAATTCTGAAAAAAGTATTTTCCTCAGCCTTATTGATGTAGATTTGTTATATTATTTTTCTATCTATCATCGATCTTCTTCTTTTTCACTGTGCCTTTTCCCAATATTAAGCAGGAACTCTGAAACAAGATCCACAAATCCTAGATATTTTTGTAATTTTGACTTTATTTATTTTTTCAGGTTTGTACAATTTTTCCTTAATGCTAATATAATAACAGACAATTATATTTAGTCATAATTATTATAAAAAAATTCAATCCTTTTACAACCTCTTCCATATGTTTCAGTTTGGTTGGTACTGTCACTCCTACTTCCAAATTTTACGGCTGGCGCCAGTGACTTTTGGTACAGTCTTTTGGCTTGACACTGACAATCTGGTTAAACTCCTCCCGCAAGACAACTTTTTCTTCTTTTCTATAACACTTTCAACACAAAAGAGAGAGAGAGAAATGTGGGAAAATGAGAGAAAATCAAGAAAGATCAAGGGCGAAATTAATAGACGTTTTTGTAATACCTCTGTGGCGCTAAGTCTCGGATTGCGTACTGTGGAAAATCGACGCTAAGCAATGACTTAAGTTATCGATGTTGTCTATTGATTTCGCCCCAAGTATCTTTTCTTTATGATCGTGAAAAAATAAACTTATTGTAATTACTTATAGCAAAACTGATGATCATAACTAAACGACGGACGGACGCCGAAGTTCAAATTGCTTTGGGAAGTAGGCTACTAGTTTTAACACAAGGCTTTGAACCCACCTTTCATCATTTAAATCCATCCACTAGGAGAGCTATCCTTTATTCCTTGTTCGCCCGCTATCGACACCAGTCTATTATTAGGAGGTTCAATCTCCCCTGCAGTCTATTCAAGACGATCGCAATGAGGATGTGCTCAATTTAGCCAGGTTATATTTAATCTGTAGCAGCAGTCAAGGACTGTTTCGTAGGCGAGATGGATGACACGGCATTTGTGTTGACGATGCATATTCATTGTTATCATTCGTCTAGGACTCTAGACAAAGCCCTTTTACTAGGATAATCAGTTTGCTGGCTCTAAACAAAGTCTATGGGACTAGGTTAAGAAGAGAATATAGCTTTTGTAAAGACTTGGGTACATAATCACACTAACATCATAATATGGACTGTCGCTCGTCGAAAAAACTACTTGTGTGGTTTTATCGACGATAAAAAAAGGTAAGGTAACAGTTTAAGCAATACAATCAGTGGTTATGGTTACATAATGTTCTTACAAATTTTTACATGATGAATCTTATTTTTCTTCGTGATAATTTGAGTGAATGTTATTTTTTATTATTATTATTATATTGTCTTTGTAGTAAATAAGTTTGAAATATTTTTCAGCTTAATAATAACTTACTTACTTTTGTTTTTTCTTTTTTTTTGGGATAAAACGGAAATGGGGGGGAGGTGGGGGGGATACAACGAGAAGGTGTTATAGTTACAAGTAAATTGTTATTTTTTGTTATTTTTTTATACAACCTCCCGTATTTAGTATTTTCTGAATAGTAAATAAACCATTAAGGACTAGTCATTGGACAAACTATACCCCGTGCTAGAGACCAATTTAGTCCAACGTACATATATGTATCCTATAACTTCACAGCATAAGCATAAACAGAACATTTCCCCAGAATATTCACTCATCAAGCAGACGTTACAAAAGAGTGAAGAATCTCTTGCCTAACTTGAGGTGTTTTATCAAGTTTGAACAATGGAAAGATGGCAATCTCGTGTCAGCATGAAGACATGCTGTTTCCTGGAACTTTAGCAAACTTGCATTAGATGAAGTTGGGTAAGTAGTGCTTTGTTATAGTCAGCGAGCCAACCAAAGGCAGGAAGCCCCGCTATGTCAACAAATGTCTTTATCGGAACTTGATAAGGATGTTGATGCTGATGGATAGAATATAATATAATATGATGTACAATACAGGGGACTCATTTGAGGAAAATTTCATGAGAAATATTAGCTCCTCCATTCGACAACTCCTGATTATAATATTCCTACTAGATGAAGTACCTTTCCAAGAGATTCAAGATACACTCAAAAGCTTCTGATACGAAGTACGCCAACGCTACCTACTTAGCCATATTGAGAAAAGTTATCTCATTGTTTGTTGAGAGCCCTTACCCTCAAGCGTTCTGTATAATAATTACAGCTTTTGATTTGATGATAGTAGAAAAAAAATGAGCTTTCGATATTTCATCAATTTTCTCGTAGTATCAGATAAAAAAACAACAAAGAAATCCAGAGGAAAAATGTCGGAATAGAGTTGAAGTTTACTTTCAACTTGTACAATAACTTGAGGCTGAGATCTTTCCAGACTGGAGATCCCTTGAACTCAAAAGGTATGTTTTTTTGTTACCTTAATTATGCTGCTCTGTCTCTCTCTCCTGAAAAGCACTTCAAGTCTAAGGAGCATGCTACCACAACCTCATTATTCACCTTCGTGGTTGTATTAAATTTCAATTAATCCAAACCTTTCAATTTGAAAATCAGAATTCAAGTTTTTTGTTTCTTCATAATTAATTATGAGCGAGCAACAAGTTTTGTTTACCTCGAATTCCCAGGCTGGGTGGATGAATTATACATTAATATTTTTACTCCAGAGGGGAATGTATATGTACTGAAACCATTGCCGCGTTGAATAAAATGTCATGGGAGGGTTAACAGTTGGTCAACAACACAAAGCATAATATTATATTCAAATCTTTTGTTCAGTTTATTTGTGGCTTCTGTTTTAATTTGGACAATACAGAGGTCAGGCTGGACTTTTGACCCTTGGGTAATGAGCTTTGTCGAGGAGCAGTGTGGGTTGAAAGTTGAAACATTCCATAAAATCTATGGTGCTCTTGCAATTAAAGTGAATAGTCCAATAATATAAAACTCTAGTTCCGGGACCAACAAAGAAGATCGGGAAGGTTGGCGGGTTGAGCCGCCAGAAATGGTGCCACAGAAGAGCGAAAAACCATACCCTGAGCCTTGACTCCAGCACATCCTGCATACCTTGCTGGAGTTTAATCAAAATTATCCTCATTAAAAAAGGGAAAAAACTCATGCTATTCAAAGTAGCCTACTTCAAACACCACACGGTGGAAACTTGCAACACACAGCATGAGGACCTCATGTGGACAGCATAGAGTTTATCACTGAGCCTCTCTCTACAACTCTATTATTTTGTACATGGTAGTAGAAACTTTCACCGAAGTGAAAAAAACATTAAATTCACAAACCAATTTTTTGGGTGATTTCCATTACTTTCCTTTCTATAGGATAAGGAAAAATCATTTCATTTACGAAAAAGTGTTTCTTCTTCTCCTTCTTTTTTTAACATAATATTCTAAACTTAAGTTGTACTTTTATTTATAAGTTTTTACAAAGAAATCATACATGAGTACAAATTACAAATTCATAACCCTTCTTCTCATTCATAAGCCTATTTCATTCCCATAAGGAGCAAATGCCTTTCCTTACATCTTCCATATTTCTCCATCTTGTTCCTCATGAGTCCAAAATGGTCAAATTGCTTTCATCACATATCTTGGCATGTTGTTGGTGGACGTCCTCTATTCCTCTTTCCATCTCTTGTAACAAATATTCTCTAATAAAACATCAAGGAAAAGATTCCCTAAACCATCTACTGATATGCCTATCAAAAAAATGTACTCAACAAACGGGCCCACTGCATGCGGGACTCAATACAGAAGACGCACTTTATGCACAGCGAATCACCACAAAGCAAAAAGACAAATCAAATTGTCCACTGATACAAATCAATGTGCATGACACAATGTATGAAACTGATTGAATTGCTGCTATACTTTGCTATCAAGCTCGCCGGGAGGCGAGCGCTCGTCAAGTAGCGCCAGCCAGCCGGCCTATATTAACACGAAACAGAGTTTATATGTATTTTGTTTTATTGTTTTCGCCCACTTAACGCTAACTTTTATCAATTTTTATTTCAAATTCGTAATGAGACGCGAAAATAGATTGTGTTTCACGAAAGCGCGAGGTTCCTACGTACAGTTAAAGTCGTTTACTGGCCACGCCGAAAATCTTGAATTTCATGAAATTATTCATACGGGTTTTTTTTTTTTTTTTTTTTTTTTTCAGACCAATTTTCTGTCAAGGGTACAGCAACGTGTGCTTATCGTGGAAAGACGTGAGATACGTTTTTGAAAAGGGAATTTTCATCTCTGCATACCTTTTATAGTTTCAAGTATTTATTTTTTATAGGATAGGAGATATAGCCTTCTAAAATAAAACGGGAAAGTTGCACAGAGCCGCCCCTGGTTATCTTGGAGCTGCGATTGTGGTATTTTTCGAAAGGTCTTATCATAGGAAAAAATATAAAAATATAACTAAAGTATTACACTGGACCAAACTTGAGTTATACCCTTTGAAAGGAATACTTATTATGGAGCCCAGAGCCGTCTATTATTATCTTAGAGTTGTATTTCTGGTGTTTTTAGAAAGGTCTAGTCAAAGTGAATGAGATCACTTAATTTCAGATGGTTGAAACAAGTAGAAAAGTATTTAAAGCCATCTAAAGGAATATCTAAAATGAACCCTGGAGCCACGCCTATTTATCCCAAGTTGATGACTGAAGATTCTTTCTAAAGGTCTAATTACGCAGAAATATACTACGATGTAAATAAAATGTTAGAAAAAATCAGCGACAGTGTGAGACATAAAAATAAAAAACTGATATAAGATTTATGAGAGTAACAAAAAATCTTCGCCTCACATAGAACTTAAAATATGGGTGAAATCCAATCATCTTTGCTTCACCCAAGCTGCCAGCAGACTGAGTTATCAGATGGGGAATAATAACGTTTTATAACTGCATTCAGAGATTTCTACATCAAGAGGTAAACTAGGTCTATATTATGAGAAGTGTATAAAGTATTGGCCAGTAAGAGGAAAAATATTGATCAAAATAGATCAAAACAATATTATGTACCTATTGAGCAGTCTCTGTGGTCGTCGACTGGTGTAGGTAAAACACAAAGTTTGCGAGGTGACCTGGGTTCGAATCCCGGCTAGGTATATTTTTTTTTTACTCTGTACTTTGGATGTCCGGTTTTCTCGTGAGAAAAAAAACAGTAGTTGGTAGTTTGCGTCAACCTCCTATGACCGTTTAATTTCGAACGAAGTGAGTATGGTTAAACTCGATCAACATTGATTTGTCACAATCTAATTATCCATCTACCTATGTATGTAACATTGTAACATGATATAAGTTGCATTTTTTGTCCAATCGAGCTGAAATTTTCAGGGTATATTCCATGGATATACATATGCTTGCTTATTAATTTATAATTATTAAATGTATTATCTAGTTATCTAGTATAATGTCTCACTTCTTCTGTTTATACCTACCAACTGATTATCCTGAATTGACACCATGTTTAGTAACTCGAAGTTAGGCAAATATATGGGTCAACATTTCTTAGAGCCATAGTAAGAGGCAATTTGGAACATACAATAATACTCGGCACTTTCATTTCCCTCTTTTTTTTACCAAGATCGAATTTCCATCTACCTACCATGTACTTAGGTACATATTATAATTCAAATTGTATTGTAAACGAAACCACTAAACAAAGATGTTCGTTGTTTAACGAGTTCATAACTAATTTTTCAATACAAGGTTAAAACACTAGTTGATTATTAATGAATTATTGTTAATGGATTTTAAGATTAAATAGGTATGTTTTTTTCTTCATTATTACTGGTTGAAGTTCCACAAAAGAAGCACCAATTATCACACCAACCTCATTTTAAAACGATTGTGACCAGTTGATTGTATTTGGTTTTAACGTCCTGATTTGAACTAGTCAGGACGGGGGGTTTTACCCTGCATTCGCTGGGAATCGTTCCAGCTACCTACATTTAACTCGCCCAGCCTGGGTAGATTCCAGACTGACGTGTTTAGAGGGGAAAAAATATTAGAAAAGTCTGGAACAACTGGGAATCGAACGAAATGTCTGAACTACGGGCAGTAGTTACAACCATTACGCCACGGAGGCTGGCCACTGACAACTGACAGTCTAAATAAAGCATTTATTTTGATCAATGCTTTTGTATTATGAATCGTAATTTACATAGATCTCATTCAAAATTTACAAATATGTACCTACATTATAAATATAAATAAAAAAAAACACTGCTAATTATGGACACAATACTTCCTCGTGATTGTTTCACAATGTAGACACCTGGCAATTTTGATTTTTTTCGACTAAATCACTTGTATCTTCAAAACCGCTTAACCGATTTTCTTCAAATTTGTTTTATATGATAGAATACTATTTTTTTTACATTCTAGTTATTTTTGTTCACAAATTCATACTTAAATTAAAAAGGTGCAAGCCTTATTTTTAATAAATGTATCTTTTTATTTCTTGATTGTGATGATGATAATAATAATAATACATTAACATTAATAATAATTTTGAATAAAAATAAAATCTAGCTTACTAGACTTTTAACCTGGAACTTGGAGTTCAAGACCTCATTAAAGGCTAACCATCAATTTGGTATTTTATTTAGTTTGGTTGTTAGGTGGTATTCTAATGACAAGACTTTGTCCTCCACAGTTAAAATAATTTAGACAAATCTTATTACTATACTTACTATAGATAAGGATAACGTAACCGAAAAGTACCCAAAAAAATACCGGGTACATTTACAAAAGTACCCGCACCGGGTACATAATAAAATTAGGTACCCGTACCCATACCGGGTACAAAATTTTGCTAGGTACCTGTACCCGTACTGGGTACAACACTGGTGACGGTATAACACACTGGATCCGCATACCGTACTGGGTACCGATTTTATGAAATACTCGGTATTACACACTGGGACCGAGTACCGACGTATCGTACGTAGTAGGCGGGTACCGTTTTTATTAAATACTTGGTATTATACGCCGGGCCCGGGTACCATACCGGTACCGGTTCTATGAAATAATCGGTATTACAATAATACCCAAATACCCATCTCTAGAACTGGGTACAGCAGAGAGAGGTACTTCATTATTCCGATATTATCTATGAATAATATTCAGGCTGTCGGTGTCCTAATATTTTTCTTTTTGTCTCGTAGAACCAAGTCTTCTATTTGAAACTTCTTTGTCAAACAATTGGACAGTTTAGGGAAATGTACATTATTTAATTCAGGTTATAAAATAGGAGGTGGAGCTTCTAATCTATTGAAACACTTGAAACTAAAACACCCAACAAATTTTGTAAATCGAGATTCGTCTCCTGTAAACATTCTGAATGCAAAATTGTGAGATTTAGTTTGTGTACGGTGCTTTTGAACTTAGTTCTTGAGTGATTACTTGAATCCACTATTCCATTTACATCCGCTCGCAGAATCTCAAAAACCAAGTACAAAAGAACCTCGGTAAATACTCAGTACTTTTATGTAATCGATTACTGAAGTAACAGTTCTATGAAATACTCGGTATCACCCATCTCTAATTATTGCCAACAATACTGAAACGGGGTACTTTTCTGTTAATGAATCTAGCAGTGGGTTTCAAAATTTGAAAAGATCAACAAAATTGCTGAGCGCTATCTAGTTCCACTCAATAGGGAATACACCTGTTATTATATTTCTCCTCTCTCCAGCAAGTACCGTTAAATATTTTTTCAGCATCTTTTCAATTTTTTTTTTTATCATTTATTTTTCTCCTTGAATCAAAAGATCAACATCCTTTAATTAAAAGTCTTTTTTCTTTTATCTGTTGATTGTTGACCAGTTTTTATTTCATCTATCATATGAAAATCAATTAAATCAAAAAGTAGTGATATCCCCCAAAAAACACTTCGTGTAAAAATAGTCGTCAAGTGTTGGAATGATTAAAAAGAACTGATATCAAAAACGTCAATTTTCTATGTTTAAAGGAAATATTTTTCACGTAATAAGTCTCTTGATAATTCAACCAAAATAATAGCCTCACAACAACAATACACCTTTGAGCAAACTTCGATTTGGTATTTTGAGAATTTAACCAAAAAATAGCCACACAACAAAACAATGCTCTTGTAAGAACAATCTTGCATAATTACAGAACCACGTCCTTGACTGCACACTGTTTTGTTCTGAAATTTATGTGAATTACGTTGCTAACAAAACAGTGTGCAGTAGTCAAGGACGTGGTTATGTAATATTGCAAGATTGTTCTTACAAGAGCATTGTTTTGTTGTGTGGCTATTTTTTGGTTAAATTCTCAAAATACCAAATCGAAGTTTGCTCAAAGGTGTATTGTTGTTGTGAGGCTATTATTTTGGTTGAATTATCAAGAGACTTATTACGTGAAAAATATTTCCTTTAAACATAGAAAATTGACGTTTTTGATATCAGTTCTTTTTAATCATTCCAACACTTGACGACTATTTTTACACGAAGTGTTTTTTGGGGGGTAGTTAACAAACTGAACAATAATATGGAATAACGCACCAAACCAGACACTAGACATCAAAACTGGAGGAAGTTGAATGACATACTGAGATAACTGAGCAAATCCACCATAATCTAGATATCTTATTCATAACAATCCTTTTTTATATTCAGGAAGTAAATATGATAGAAAAAAGTCATATTGATAGGTCCTAATGTCATGGAGAACAGAAAACATTTTTAGAGCTCTTGTCATCTAAAATGAAATCTGCAAGTGCGATTTTTGTTCGCTTGTATACATATAAGCTGAGATAAATGGTTTCTGCAAGCTGAGATAAATAGCTCTTGTAAGCTGAGATACACTGATTTTTCTAAACTGAGATACAAAGAAAGACTCTTCAAAGTTATATAACTTCTTTTTGAAAACAGTCATTCATGTTTTTTTTTTAACTTGAGATATATGGTTTTTGAGATTTACTGATTTTTCCAAACTGGGATAAATGGTTTTTATCTAAACTGGAACAAACAGAGATTTATGTTGTTTTTTTTTTGTAAGTTGAGATAAATAGTCTTTGAAAAGCTGCATACCTGAGATATAATGGTTTTCCAAACTGAGATACATGGTGCCAACAGGATGGTATGAGTCTATGAGGCCATGGAGGAAACAATACATAACCTAAATTCAATTCATTACTGTAGCACAGCAGATCCTACCACATAGACCGAAAAGCTTATATCCTGCAATTTCAGCGTCTATTGTGATAACGGTGATCACTTCATGGACCTACAGAACACAACGGCGGTAATTAATTAACTCACTTGACGAGGATGATAATAATACTTACATTAGGCTTACAATATAATAATGTTTACATTACACTAAAATAATAATAATTTGACTGGGACCTGGGATAATACTAGTTCTTAGTTGTATTTGCATTATACTAGGATAAAAATAACTAGGTGGAAGTATATTTCCGTCCCGGTAGCTCAGTGGTAAAGGCGGCACTCTCTGAATCCACAGACTCCAGAGGTCGTGGGTTCGAAACCCAGCTGGGACTAGACAAGTTATCCTGCCATTTGGATTTTTTACCACCTAATAATACGTATTGGGCTTACTGCTGGAAAATTGCGGGACTTTATAGTCGTAATCGGGCAGTATAAATAAGGCGATATTATTATTATTATATTTGAAAAGGATAATAATAGTTATAGTATTATCCTAGGATAATGAGCTTCGTGATAAAACAATCGGCTGGCAGACGGTATTAAGTGGCGAAACAGTTACACTGCCGTAACACCATTGAGAATGAAATGATGTCACATCAACTTTAACTTTGTTCTACTTTACACAAAGGCTTGAATGAAACAGCGGAAGTAAAATGAAAATAGCGAATGGAGGGATATTATTTTTAATAATTATAAGATTTTTGTACTCTTTTTATGCTACAGGTTTTTTTTTGTGTTCCGAAGTTTATGTTTAATGAGTGTTCGCACTCGTAAAGAAATACAGTTCAAAGCTACGTTAAACCAAAAAAATTGAAAATGTGTAAACAAGTTAATATCTTCAGATAAGAGCTAAAGAACAAAACACACAATTTTGTCAAAGTATATAGAAATTCTTAAAAAAAAAGGTTTCAATATGAGTCATTTAATTCGTGGAAGCATTAAAATATATTTCTTTTGAAAACTCATAATTGTACATTGTTAGTAAATAACATGTAATTGTTGACTGCCAACATCAGTAGCTGACTTATATGAATGAGTAATGAGGAACAAACATTCTGACAAGCATTCATGTGTAACAAATTAAATGCACCGGTTTTTGTAGGATCACCGAAGTTAAGCAACGTGTAGAGAGGTGAAGACTTCATGACATTCCGGCCCCGCTCAGGCTGGTTGCGGATAATGTGGGTAGTAGCCTTGTGAGTTTCCTACGAATGTAGGGTAACCCCCCTCCGTCATGATATGACCAATGACCATGCAGGTGAAAGTGACGTTAAACCAAAAAAAAAAGAAATATACGATGTAAGTTATCTCAAAGAATTTCCGCCTCAATTTTCTAATAATTTCGCAAGATCAAAACTGTCATCTTCAAGATATGTAATCCTGATTTATGTATATGGATAGTCCTTGGGATATCTGAAAGGACCCGCGAATGTCAGTGCTTCAGTTTTGAGGGTAACAACCTTATCTTACCTGGTTAGTTCAAATTCTTCGACTCCTAACGCTATATGAAGGACATAAACCCCACTAATGTGAAGAATCCAGTCTGGATCCGCAAACATACCTGAAACATACAGAAAAGAAACAAGATCGTTAGATAATAATAATACATATTGTGACTTTTTTTTATCTATACTTATAAAAGAGAGTTACACTCACTGACTGACTGACTGACTGACTGACTCACTCACTCACTGATTCATCACTGTTTCTCCGAACTGGTAAGTCCTAGGAAGCTGAAATTTGGTAGGTAGCTTTGTCTTATAGTCTAGATGTGCAATAAGACGGGATTTTTCGAAATTCCCACTACAACACTTGCCATTGGCGAAAAAGGACTTTTTGCTTTCACGGCCATGCCTCGGCCCGCAAAGCGGGCGACAGCCCGCTAGTTATTTATAAACATAATATATGTATACATAATTCTACGTGTGATGACGTAGGAAACTTTGGGAATGATGGTCATAGTGATGATCAGGATTTTGCAAATGTACCAATGTACCGGTGACATCGAGCTATCTAGAGAGAAACAAATTATAATTTTTATTAAATTACAACAGGAGCTGCCAGTCTTTGACTGGTTGCCATTCCACACAGCATATCCATCAAATCTATCAGATAATTTTTTAACATATTTTATACTTTTTAACTAGGTATGATGTTATGATTTCTGTTGAGACAAGGTCGGGGTCAGATGAGGTCATTTATCTTGACCACAAGGAACAACAATTAAACACGACATATCAAATGAATTATATTTATATTTTACATGAATTTACAGAATAAGAACCCACAGCAAAAATTCTGATTACAGAAGGAAAATAATGATAATAGTAATAATAATATCGCCTTACATATACTGCCCGAATAAGACTATTAAGTCCCATTATTCCAGCAGTAAGCCCAACACGTATTATTACATGGCAAAAATCCCAAATGAGAGTATAACATGTCACGTCCCAGCTGGGTTTCAAACCCGCGACCTCTGGATTTTCAGACCGCCGCCTTTATAACTAAGCTACGGGGACAGACATCATACAATACCTGCAAGGCTCAGATTAACAACAACAACAACAAAAAAGGGCAAAAATAGAACATTTATAATATACGTAGATATGTATTGTACCTAATATTTTTGCCTCATATGCACGTGCGGATATCGTTACCTTAAACAGTTTGTATTTAAATAGACTAAACAGACTACTATGGAGCCTTTGAACTGAACAAAAGCTTTCGGTAGGTAGAAAGCCAGAGTTTCTTGCAAAAAAAATAACACTGAAAAGACTGTCATTTTAGAAGCATATCTTGTAGCCTACGTTATCTGCTTACCTTTCAAATTTCCACCTTTGATTTCCTACTCTTGAGGAATTCGATGGAATTCGCACATTTCTCCCCAAAGCGTGCACTTCCTACATGGGAATATCAAAAGCTTCAAATATCCGTGCGGTATTACAAGGGTTTGTGGTTTCGGCAAGTTGGGTGAAAGAGTTAAACTGTACGGAGCACAATGGTACACCTTGAACAGTTTTCGACTGGCAAAACTCTCGTCTCGGCAAGCCGCAGAAACACCAAATAAGATAATAATATTAGCAGCAAACTTTGTTCACCCCACAGTGACCTCCGCCAGGGTAAGGAAGTTATCGTATTATTGCATCTTTGCACACTAAGGATCCGTTTACACAAGTCATTCCTGGGGCGATATATGTCTTGTATGCTTTCTCTGACTCCCCTATCTCTTATGTAGGAATTTCTTTTACTAAAGACCCCTATCTCTTTTTATCTTCTAGAATTCTGTACCTATAGCTAGAGTCTAGACCTGTTGTATTAAGAGGATTTAATTTATAATGAGTTTAAGGCCAACAAGGTAAGGAAAAGAAAAGAGAATAGAAGGCAGTCGCCGACCTAGCGACTCTCAAATTCCGGATTTTCTTGGGCTTTAACGCCTCAACATCGAAACAGGGCGGGGATTTTACCCTCCATTCGCTCAAAAGTCAAGGACCAGTACACACACTAACCTCATCAAGCCTGGGTTGGGCTGGAAATCACGAGATATTCAGTCTGGACGGTCTTATCATACAACAATAATGAATGCACCACACTTGACGCTATCGCCTTGTTTATATGAGGCGATGATGCTGGCTAACACTACTACCCTATTAAGATTAAAAAAAAAAAAAAAAACCAGAATCCCAATATTCCCGCACTACTACCCTACTAGAACTAATTATTTCCCCCTAATTCCATTATTCCCATAGTAAGCCCGAGATTCCCAAGACGTATTATCATGTAGAAAAATCCTACATCGGAGGTAAACTCTCACGTCCCAAATGGGTTCAAACCCGCGACCACTGGATTACTATAGTCCGACGCAACGCCTCGACCACTGAACTACAGGGACAGACGGTAGTGTAACCCAGCCCTGAGCGTGAGGTTTATTACTTTCAACTTTATTTATGACACAACTCACCAGCGGTATTAAAAGTTTAATTTGTTAACATTAAACAAAAGATTATTGTTATTCGCTAGTCATACTATTACTATGAGATTTATGAGAGGAGGAGGGAGGAGCGCGAAATTTGCATGACAGGGTCAGACGAAAGAAGGTTTATTATTAAATTTGTATTTTTTGTAATTATGCCAGCGACACATCGATGGCACACAGCACTTCTTGTTCTGTCACTGGTGTTAGGAAACGTCCAGTGAGGTTAAAACTTGGATGGTTGTTGCCAGCTTGTAAAGAAGTTTTAATATATATATATTTTTTTTTGTCAGCGTTGATGGCACGTTGAATACATCAGTTCTCGTTCCGTCACTGAATCGAAACATCGCCCAGCGATGTTGAGACTTGTGTGGATGACCATTCAAATTCCAAGCCTATTTACTTACTTACTTTACTTTCCGTGTCCTCTTCGTTCCTCGGTCAAATTTTGTACTTCCAATACTCTGAAACATTTAGGGCTCTTTTGTTTGCCTGAAGTAGGTCATCCAGTGTGCAGGGGTTTTCTAGTAGACGACATACTAGAAGATGTTCATGTGTTTGGACTTCCCCACATTCACATTTATCATTTTCTTCGTATCCCCACAGTTTCATATTGTACTTGCAGCATGATATTCCAGATCTTAGACGATTTAGGGTCTTCCAGTTTACATAGGGCTGATCTGATCCTGTGGGCAACTCTTCTTTAAGCGGAAGTAAGGGTTGGTGTACCTGTTGGTTCCATAGATGTATTTTTCTATCATTTGCTGAAGTGGTGGTCAATGGTTTTGTAGTTTGCAGAAAACTTTTTCTTGATTTCAGTCGAACAGGTTGTATACTATGATTGTGTAGGGGATGTCGATCATCAAAAAGTTGTTTGTGTCTTTCAACCTCTGCAGCGACTATTCTTCTAATGTTTGGTGGGGATATCCCTGCTAGATAGTAAATTTTGTCGATAGGAGTTGGCTTAAGGCACCCAGTTATTATTGGACAGGATTCATTTATAGCAATGTCAACTTGTTTACAGTGGGCTGATGACTTCCATACAGGAGCAGCATATTCAGCTGCTGAACAGCTTAGCGCAATTGCTGAAGTTCGCAGGACGTGTGGTTGTGCACCCCATTTGGTTCCCGTTAATTTTCTCAAGATGTTATTTCGGGCTGCCACCTTCTTTTTAATACTTTCACAGTGTTGTTTGAAAGTCAAAGAGCGATCAAGAGTAACCCCAAGGTATTTTGGTGTGAAATTGTGTTCTAGTTCTTGACCGGACCAAACAACTTTCAGTTTTCTTTGAGCATCTTTATTTTTCAAATGAAAGGCACACACTTGGGTTTTTGATGGATTTGGTTTCAACTGGTTTGACTCATAGTATTTGGATAGTCTATTTAAAGCTCTAGTTAGCATTTCTTCCACTTCAGTGAAAGACTTTCCAAGCCTATTGATGTTGGCTATTTTCGGACCAGACCCCAGCCAGCCATAGTGCAATAGCACATACCTGAAAAATCACCGACCTCAGTAGCTTGATCGATAAGGCGCCGGACTCGTAACCTGGAGGTCGGTGGTTCGAGTCCCGGTTTCAGCATGAACTTAGTAAATCGAGTTTCAGTAGTTGTGATAATAACCCGTTAGTGATTAACACAAATATGATAACTAACTAAAAAAACTACATGGAAAATCATAAAAGGGTTGGGTGGAAGAGATTGCCACAGGCAATAACCCTGCCCTTTAGGTAGGACATTAACTTCATTCTCTTTTTTGTTCTTGTTTCTTCGCTCAATCTATTTCTCTTTTCTTCATAATTTCATTGTATTTTACTGTATATCTTTTTGTCTTACCTAATAAAGCATACTATAATAATAAAATTTCCAGGTAATGAAATAAAGCACACGAGTGTGATGGCAGGATCCCGCCATGAAATCGCTCCCTTGCAGGAATTTATCAAAATGCAAAGCACCTCAGAAAATCCGGCAAATCAGTGTACAAGCGAGGATTTTCCTCGGAAGAAAAATAAGTCTGATATTCTAAATAAGCACGCTCTTCACATCTTCAGTGCTGAGAAACATATTTTGCTTAAAGTCTAAGCTCTATAAAATTTATTTTGGATCCGATAGGGTCGTTTTACCCTCCATTCGTTGGTTTGCAGACCAGCTGCCCGACTTAACGTCTCCCAGCCTAGGTAGGGCCAGAAATGCCAGCCTCACGTGTTTGGAGGGGACATAGTTTTCTTTGAAAAATCTGCCCTAACCGGAAGTCGAACTCGAGACCTCTGGACTATGGGCAGTAGTCATAACCGTTACGGCACGGAGTCTGGTCAGGTATAGAAAGTATTGTTTATACGGTCCGTTTTCTTTTCTTTTCGGCAGAATTTTCTTCGAAAAGTCTGCCCCAACCGGGAGTCGAACTCGAGACCTCTAGACTGTGGGCAGTAGTCATAACCGTTACGCCACGGAGGCTGGTTAGGTATAGCAAGTATTGTTTTCGGTCCGTTTTCATTTCTTATTTTTGAAGATGAGAAGAAGCAAAGATGTTAGAGGAGGAGGAGAAAGAGAAGATCAGAATGAGGAGAATAAGAAGGAGGAGGAGGAGGAGAAGAAGAATAATGAACAGGCATCACAGGGCCGTTATGGGCTGGCATACATCACGCCGCAGAAACCACCGCATGTGCATTTACTTTTATTTCCTTCCATCCGTCCGTAATAATCCCTGTGTACACTCCACGTCATGGAAAAAGGACGAATAAGGTAATCCAGTGTGTTTCCCTCATATCATTCCACAGTAAATGTTTAAAAAGTATATGGCATACTTTGCTTTTTATTATTACTACGAAACTCTTTATTAGAAGAACATATATACAAACAAAGAATGGTAAATTTAAAATACAATTATTTGACAAAATTAGTATAAACAGGAAAAAAATCCTAACTAAAAGGCGGGGTTATTGCCTATGGTAATCTCTTCCACCAAACCCTTATTATTATAGACTGGTTGGAGTTCCACAAGAGAGCACCAGCTCTGATTGGTTAATTTGAGGGCAATAACCAACCAGAGTGCGTTGTCTGAAAGTTGAAACGGAGATTCGGAGAGTAGATAGTTTTTCTGGAAGGGGCTAGAGTTTGTTAAATTTACTTCAGTATGCCTCAAGATCTTTATTGTATAATGTAATGATTGTATAATGGATTTACATCCTTAAATTTAAAGAAGAAATTTTTTAGCTTTATTTCTACAAAAATAAGAATTAAGTACAAAGTAAAACCTCAAGGTCGGCAAACTATCCCCGTTTTCGTGCTCTTCTGTGTATTTCCCTCACAGCTTTCTATATGAAATGTTTACAAAGTAGATTCTATTATCTCCGGTCTCTTTCTATTCTATTCTATTCCTACCATCAACCTACCAAGAGTGTTTCTCACAATCTAAAGCTCTGTTAGCCCGGAGTATATGAAGATAGCACCCGCTGTCGCCCAGCTTTCGTAAGCCTGACAGCGAGATCCCTTCAATACAGCGCGCAGCGGAGAAATGAACTAAAATTATTTTATAAGATTTAAATTAAATTTTTACTATTTTAAATTTAAATTTATATTAAATTAAAGTTTTATATACTAGTAATATTGCTGTATTTATACTTCCCGAATACCGAATAGGTCTAATGAGACCCATTAATCCAATAGTGTAGACGTATCATTATGTGGTCAAAATTCCTGATGTTATTAACTTTTCATGTTTCGGCTGGGTTTCGCACCAGCGACTTGTGATCGGTGGAAAGTTTGACTGAAGAGACGGTCTTTCATATTATTGGTGATGTTATTTCATTCTATAATAAATTATAATTATGGTTCTTTGATTATCCACTGCATTTGAATCTGAGTGTCTACATGCATCATCACCTTTTAAAAAAAAAAAATCATAATCAAAAGACCGAATTATAAAACAGGATCATTTCAAGATCAGCTTGAAGTTGAAGTTGGACTATTGTGCGCTGTGATTGATTGAAGACCATTGCGGTTGCTCAACACTGGGAAAACAAAATTTAATCCACAAACTTGGATATAACTACATCTCATCAACCTATTCCATTTTTTCTTACTTTAGATTGTACTTCTTTTACACATTTTTTCAACGTTATATTATTTGTTTGTTAATGTTATTTACTTTTAAATAAAGGTATGTCTGTTGGCATAATGGGACAACCTGTCTTGCGCTGACAGTCTAAATAAAGCACTACTTATCCTTATATCAATCTGGACACGTAATAATAATAATTGATTGAAACTCCAACTTGACATCATCAGGGACTCAATTTAATCTTGTTTAATAGTTCGACCATAAGATTCTTCAGTCATCATATCAATACTCCTACTAATCAAAACAAAATTTAATCCACAAACTTGGATATAACTACATCCCATCAACCTATTCCATTTTTTCTTACTTAAGGTTGTACTTCTTTTACACATTTTTTCAACGTTATATTATTTGTTTGTTAATGTTATTTACTTGTAAATAAAGGTATGTCTGTTGGCATAATGGGACAACCTGTTTTGCGCTGATAGTCTAAATAAAGCACTACTTATCCTTATATCGATCTGGACACGTAATAATAATAATTGATTGAGAATCCAACTTGACATCATCAGGGACTCAATTTAATCTTGTTTAATAGTTCGACCATAAGATTCTTCAGTCATCATATCAATACTCCTACTAGTCAATGCCAACGTTCTGAGCTTGGTTTAAATATTATTATTTTTATCTCCCCTCGAGGGTGTGAAGCACCCCGAGAGGGAGTTACACCAGGTGCGGATCCATGATTAAGTCTCCGGGCGTTGTTCTGTTCTGCAATGTGGGGAGCAGACGCGGTGCTAAGGAGCTGCGGACCTCCAGCACCCCCAAACAAAATAGAGGATTTTCTCGAGTCCTAGCTCGTACACAATGAAAATGATCAGATAATTCTAGAATAATTAATGCACAATTAATATGATTGAGATGGTAAACAAACTCAAACTTGAGACACATCCGAGCAAATCCTGTGCTGTTCCGAGAGCCGTCAGCATTTTCTTTTATTTCGTTAAAAAACGCAAAGGAGAATAAAATTTTATTTCCTCTTTCTTCCTACCTTCTTCTTATCACCGGCAGACAAACGATAATGATAATGACGCTTACTTTCTCTCCATGTTTCAAATATCTATAAGAGGGAGAAAGAAAAAGGGAGGGATGGGAGAGCGAGAGAGAGAAGGGAAGGGAGGGGAGAGAGAAGGGGGATGAGGGAGAGAAAGGGAGGGAGGGGGAGGAGAGAGAGATAAAAGGGGAAAGAGTGAGGAAGAGGTAAAAAGAGAGAGGAAAGGGTTGGATTGGGGTGGGGGAAGAGAGGAGAAAGAATTGGAGGGAGGGAGGGGGGGAGAGGGAGAGAGAGAGCTTCCGTTTGTCCCCAATCTTCCTCTCGTCATATTCCTTTCCCAACAGAAGTAGCTTGCAGAGGGGGAGAGGAAGAGTGGAGAGAGAGAGAGGGAAAGAGAGGGGATGGGGGAGATAGATAGAAAGACATAAACAGAAGGAGAGAGACAGACAGTGGCAGCAAGCAGCAGGATTTTCGTTTTAAAAATCGCACAAACCCTTTCAAGATACTTTTTCCTTTATTTCTGTATGGTAACTTACAAAGTATCTACACGAGGAATAAGAAAAACCAAACTTTATCATTGTTTATCATGGGAGAACCACAGAGTATTTTATTGCGAATTTTCTACTACAAATTTGCGATTGTAAATTTCATGAATGGATTATATCAGGATTCAGATGTGGTCCGAGAAAGGGTTGGGTGGAAGAGACTGCCATAGGCAATAACCCCGCCCTTTAGTTAGGACATCTGTATTATATTTAATATATGTTATTTATGCTGTTTAACTTTTTTTCTTGTTTATTTTGTTCTAAATTTCGTATTCTAATTTTTATAAGTACTTGTATGTACAAATTGTACATAATGACTTATTAGTAAAGTGTTACATGGTAAAAATAATAATAATAATAAAAAGATCACGTACAGCATAATATACAGATAGTTAAAAATAGGTATAATATATATGTATTCAATTGTGTAAAGTGAATAGAGTCGATCTTGGATATAAGCGAACGCAATCCAGATCCAGATTTATCATATAAACAAGGTTTAATTTTCCTGAAAGAGACGAGGTATTGGATTCAGAATTTTTCTCTTAAATCCAGTTCTTTGGAATCTAGTTGTCATATATCAAATTCTCTTATATCCAGATCTCTCAAATCCAGGTTCCACTGCTTGTAGAACTGAAATACAGAGGAAAATAAATTAAAAGGTAGATCAAATCCGTTACTCGAACCCGGGTCCCTCAGGACCTAACCTGAGTGGGATGATCAAGTGACCACCAGTGATGTGTTAGCTCGTGATGATCCTTTTAGGGGAAACCGTCCCGTGGGAAACTGTCCTTTAAATATCGTAAGCCTTCTATCATCTCTCTCTTACACAATCACTCCCCCTCACACAAAGTTACTCTCTCTCTTTTACACACACACTCTCTCTCTCTCTCATCCCCTCTCTCCGATTATTGCAACTATCACTCCTTTTCTCTCTCCTTCTCTCCCTCTCTCTCTCCCTTCCTTTTTACCTTTCTCTAAATCACACTCACACACACTCTCTATATCAGCCCCGTCCGACCCTGCTATCTACACTATTTCTCTCTCACTCTCACCCATGCTACTTCTCTCCCACTCCTCCCGGTTACTCCCAAACACACACACTCTCTCTTCCTCTCTCATCCCCTCCCCCACTCATCCCGATGATTAATGAAATGAAAATGTCACGACTCATCAAAACTTGAAAAGGCTATAAGTAACAGCTTAAAGGTCTCCGAATTGGATTCCGAACTGAATGTGTTCGGATGTAAAAATTTAGGAAAGTCATTTAGAATCCGATTGAGTAAGGTGGTGCTTGAGCAGTTACATCAGCCGACCTCAATGGTGAAAACACCTCTACCTCTTAGGCCGTAGGTTAAGAGTTCGAATCCAGGCCGGAGCGGAATTTTTGTACAGAATATTTTCGCCATTTGAATGACTATAAGACTTCTTAGCGTTAAGTATTGCTGATATACGGTCACATGGTAAGCATTTTTTTGAAAATCTAATAGGCCTTACCTTGCTTTGCGTAATACCTGGATTGAATTGGATCATTTTTTTAAAAAAAAGTTGGGATTTTCAATCACAGAATGTTTATTAGCGAGTACTATTTCAATAATAAGAGAGAGAGAGAGATTAGATTAAAAATATTACTATGCATTTTTTATTTTATTTTTATTTGTAACTTAAGATACCACCTAAGCTAACATAATACCTTCTGAGAGAGAGAGAGAGAGACTGAGCGAGAGAGAGTGAGAGACGGGTAGATAAAGCTAGGTTACTTGAGAAAGAGCAATGAGAAAAAGAAAGTTAGAAAACGTAAAAAAAAGAGAACGAAGAGAGATCAAGAGAAGAATAATTATTGAAGCATTGGAAGAGTGAAAATGAGTAAGAAAAAGGAAAGTATGTTTCCTGAGGTAGTAAAATTTATTTTTAATTAATTATCTTTTTCATAATCATATTATTGTTTTATCTCTAGTTATAGTTTTTTTTTCCTATACCTAATCTTGTCAACCATTGTAAAATCTTTTTGATCAAATACAATTACCTTATATTCTATATTCTATTCTATTCTATTTCAATAAGCCACATTTGGGGCTGTAAGCATGTCTTGCGCCTTGATCTGTTGAATTCAGATCTGTACATGGTATATGCTTAAATATGCAGCAGTGTATTTCACATACATATACAATTATACATGACCCTCACACTGTATATTAGAAGTGGGAGAACTATCGACTATTGGTAGTTATCGATAGTTTGACGTACAACTTGCGATATTTTTGGATAGTTTTTTTCCAAAATCCCACATAAATACCATACTTCAAATGATTTAACCGATTAGAGCGCGATTAGCTCAGTGGTTAAGCACTCGCTTGCCATGCGGAAAGTCCCGGGTTCGATCCCCTGTGCCGACAAAAATTTGTATTCTTAATTTGATGGTTTCAGTTGTTGGATACCTTCCGGTACGCTCGTATTGACCCAGCACCTAATTGAGAAGTATTGTGACACTTCTCGCCCATCAGAGGGAGGCATACTACGGGATGGGTAGGTTACAACACAGACCACAAGCGTCTACAGTAGCTTCTACACAGCTGTAAAACACTCATCTCTTTTTTTTTAACCCCGAAATAGGATTCCTCAACTACCCAAATTCAATTGAGAGGCAAAGTTTAGCTCATATTAGTCCAAACAAAAAGTAAACTACCACAAAAGTAATGGTACTTGGAAAAAAACACGTGCACTGCAGTAATATAACAACATACATTATTCTCATGGAACTCTCTATGCCTTGTTCAGCGTATACACAACAAGCCACAACAATAAAATTGAGTTATGCCTCGTTTCAGACCTTTGGCTCCTATTGAATATGAATACATAGATTGAGTGCTTTTCCAAATGAAATTCCATGCGTTAATTTATCTTCATAAACAATTTTCACCACGAAACTGGTAGCTTATATTGAACACACAATAAGTACAATAACACATATAGATAACTAGAGACAGGTGAACCAACAGATAGTTCAGTACAGAAGTTACTAATCATAAACAGTAGAGACAAACATAGTTTGAAGTTTAGTTAAAAATGGACTGTTATATGAGCTCGTGTTGACCCATCACCTAAATGTGAAGTATTGTGTCACTTCTCGTCCATCAGAGGGGAGGCATATTACCGGATTGGCGGCAGGCTACAACACAGACCACAAGCGTCTTCAGTAGCTCCTGTTTCATGATGGCTACGGAAAAAAAGGCTCTGAAACACTCTACTTTTAAAAAAAACCCCCCGACTGTCCCAGTGGAGTTAAAGGCACCGAGAACACAATGCCTGAAGAGCTATGTTGCTTGTTGAGGAAGAACTTATTTGTGCCTTTATTAATTAAAGGTAGAGCCCTCTCACTTCACTGATGATAGGATTAATTCCACCATTATTACTTCTCATTATTCCGTGAATTATTCTAATGTATTCAAACGACAGGAGCTCGGATTGATATTATGCAAATTCATTGCATCCTATGTGCAGCGGGGAGGTAGAAACATATATTTCTGGTTGAGTAAATAGCGGAGGAAATGGAAGTGCAAATATTGACAGAGAGCCATCAGGCTCAGTGGTCAATTAGATGGCAAGGAGAAAACATATGGGGGAATAGTATCTTCATTTTTCTATTGGGGAAATATGAAATACCCATATTATAAACAAAAACAGCGATTTCTATCTAGAGGGACTAGCTAATCTCTTTGCTTAAACGATTTCATGCGATGAACATAAAAAATAAGATAATAATATAAGCTGAATGTTCATGTTAATTCATTACATTTTAGATTGTAATTAATTACATTCATATTAATTAATTACAGTTACATTGTACATTTTGAGATTGAAATCATATTATTTTGCTCTCATGTGGATGGAAAATAAGGGTTTTTTTTTATAATAATAATATCGCCTTATTTATACTGCCCGATTAGGACTATTATAGTCCCATTATTCCAGCAGTAAGCTCAAGACATATTATTATGTGGTAAAAATCCCAAATGGGATGATAACATGTCATGTCCCGGCTGGGTTTCGAACCCACGACCTCTGGAATCTTTGGATTCACAGAGTGCCGCCTTTACCACTGAGCTACCGGGACAGACACGGGTTGGGTGGAAGAGATTGCTATAGAGTATAGAGTCTATAGACAATAACCCCGACCTTTGGATAGGACATATATGTATATATTTTATTTATGTTGTTCATCTCTTTTTGTTAATTATAATCATTAATTGTTTGTACATATGTCCTATTAATAAATAATTCAATAATAATAAATTAATAATAAATGGTCCATCAGACTTGAACCCACTCTCCACTTGGTCTCAGTCGCGCTCCTTACCACTACACGTCCGTCCCGGTAGCTTAGTGCAGGTCAAGGCTCCAGAGATCACGGGTTCGAAACCCAGCCGGCACATGACAAGTTACCCTCCCATTTAGGATTTTGACCAGATAATAATACGTCTTGGGGCTCACTGCTGCATGGAATAATGGGAGTAATGGGACTCATTAGTCCCACTATTTTAGCAGCAGATCGACTGATACCATTTCCTACGATTTTATTCTAATAGACACATGAAGTCACTCTCAAAGTGCACCAGAGGGCAATGATTCGGCCATGACTCAGCAGAAAAGCAGGCTAAGTTGTTCTGGTTCACAAGGTTCAAAGTCTTGAGATTCGAAGATTCTTGCTGCGATAGCTCGAATCTTAGTCACCGGAACAATAGTCACCTGTACGCTACGTATTATACGTACCGAATCTTGAGCATAAAATACTGTCTTATCACTGATTATGACTCTACATATAGCTATAGTATTCATAAATATAAATAAAGTAGTCTATAGAATTTGAGATTTTAAGAGGTCTCAATTATCATATCAACAGTTTATCATACATAGGAACATGTCATATTTTGATGCATCATAGTGTGTCTCGCATTTTTTAAGTCTTGGCTTCAACTCTCACGCGGTCAAAGAATTTTACCTTATAGGTGCATTGGGTGCACTCAAACTCTTCAGTATACTCGTGTTAATTTAGGAGTGAGCCGCAGGATTAATTATATACATGTACAATTGTACATTCTTTTAGTGCTGGAGTTAGTGCATCTGGAGATCCAGGTAGCGCAAGGGTATTTGAGTTCGAATCCCAACCAAAGCATAGGTTTTTCCTCATATTTATGTACTTTGAAATGTGACTACCTTAAACTGATACCGAAACAAATGATGAATGGAATTTAATTAATATTAAATAACAAAATTCTTCTTGACTTCGTAATTACTCACGACGTGCGATTTAATTTGAGATGATCTCTGTTCATAATAACTACTATCTTAAGTACCATAGCCAAGGTATTGTGCACGTTAACTCCCTAACTTTAGCAGGCGGAACCTTGGGAGCTAAAGATGCGCGCACGGTTATAAGTCAAACTCTAGCTCGGTCATGACTAACCGGAGGAAAATCAAGGTGTACCCTTGTCTCGATCTCAGGCAGGTAAATGATAAACAGGACCTTGTGTGAGGTTTATTGCCGGGATCTGAGGATGATTGGTTCGTAGTCGAAAGACTACGAAGCCATGAATGAATAAATGTTATTAAGATGTTGCTCATAAAATTACCTGCCGGAATCCAGCTTGATTTGAAAATTCGACTACATTCAATCAGCGGAGGTTACAGAGATATTAGTCTTTACTTTCTTATCATAATCATAATAATAAGAAGAAGAACACACGTTGGTTGAAGGTAATCACCAGGCGAAGTTAATGCTCAAAGCAATAGCTGACACGCTGACAGTTAGCTAGGTTTACACTAGATAAATTTTAAACACCTCAAATAATAGTCAGTCCCGGAGGCTCAGAGTTTAAGGCGTGGTAGATCTGTAATGCAAAGGTTGTGGGTTCGAAACTCAGATGGGACAAGACAAGTTATCGTTCCATTTGGGATTTTGAACACTCAATAATACGTCTTGGGCTTTCTGCTGCAAAAACTGGACTTATTGGTCCTAGTCGGGCAGTAAATCATGGCATAGAATATATTATCTTTATTCTAGAACCAAAGGTTTTTTAGTAAATTCTATTTGTTCATTAGTAGACTGATTTTCACATCTTTATATGATCTCAGCTTCACAAAGCAGTGAAACTAATAAATTCGAATGGCTTCATAAAGTCTCTACGATTTATTTACACCGTCCAAGTGATTCTCTTAATTGTAAATCTATTGGTGACGTCACTCGTTACATTCCATTGTTATCTCAACTTAAACGGTCAGAGGTTGAGGTTTTTCCACTTTGATTTGTGATAACTCATGAGTGTGATAAAGACACATGAATAAATCGATAGTCAGTGCAAAAATAATCGAGGTCTTACAGGGTTTTGTAAAATTTGGGAATGCCCTAAACTCATGGAACATTTTTTTTAAAACGGATAAAAAAAATAAAATATTTTTTAAATTGCTTTCAACTACATGCCGTAACGCATCTTTCAACTACATACATGGTCATAACTATGACGACGGGGGTTTTACCTTCCGTTCGCAGGAAACTCACAAACCTGGCACCCACATTAACCTCACCCAGTCTGGGTTGGGTTAATTGCTCAACTTCGGGGATCCTACCAGAACCGGTGCATTCAAAGCGCCATCGACGCTGGTTGATCAAAAAGGAACTAGAGGAAATTGTGTGAAAATCAGACGGTAGCGCCAAATCACGGCCCAAAACGATGGACTTTGATGAATCATTCCGTAGATATGAAATAGTTCTAAAAAATGTAATAATAATCAAAGACCTCGGCCGAGTAAAACGGTTTAAGCGGGTTTGGAGATAGAGACAAGTGATTTCGTATAAAATCTGAAAATCGGCACGTGTATACGTATACAATGTGAACCAATCACGAGGAAGTATTGTGTCCACACTTGGCAGTGTATTTTATTTGAAGTTATTAAAGGTATCATATTTGTGTTAATCACAATGAGATATCACAATTACTCAAACTCTTTATACTAAATATTTGCTGAACTTGGGACTCGAACCACCGATCTACAGAAATCCGCCGACTTATCGACTCAGCTACTGAAGTTGGTATTGGTACTGGAATTACCTATTGTTCTTGTACCTACAATAATGCAACATATGATTAGGAACATATAAATCTAAGGTGCTACATGAGATCATGATGTCGTCATTGTAGGAAATTATCTTTACTCTCAACATCAGCAGTATCCTGACCACCAGAACAGTTAATCATGCAAAGAGTAATGCGTTTCAAAACCACCTGTAGACCCAGAAGAAAATTATATGACGGTTAGTAATGCGTTTCAGAACCATCTGTAGACCATAGAGAGAAAAGTAATGGAAAACTCGTAATGCCTCAAACCTGTCCCTTAAAATCCGCCATATTTGTTAGTTTTAACACGAAATCACAACAATAACAATTTTATTTTTCATCTTACATGCTTTTTAAGAAAATAACGGTAGCCTTTCTGGATAGTTTGTTATGAGACAGATTAATTACCTGTATGATATACGTTGTGACTTGTGACATCTTCATTACTTGTTTCCCCATGCTGTGTAATGTTCAGAGGTATTTGAAAGATAGCAAAGAGGTTTTTAAGTTTGCTTTATTTCATTACGTTGAGATGTGTGATCATGTTACAGTGATTTTTCATTGCTTCTCAAGTCAGTCCGGTGATTATTTTTGTAATATGATCAAGAGCTGTTTGCATACCTATGAGCATAAATAATCTATGCAGTATGTACCTCACTTTAATGGGCTTTATGTCAACACTAGTTAGAAGATATGACATATAAATTAAAATAGCATATCTCGAAGCACCAGAGTCATACTTAGAGAGAGAGGAGAGAGAGAGAGAGTAGAGGATGGGCTATAAGGATAAAAATAATGAGATAGCCGGTCTTCAGCATTAGAAAACAACATTTGTTCAAGAAAACATCGTATAATTTTTCTATTTTGAAATTCTAATTTGAAATCTTGTTTTCAATTTTGTTTTGATCTAAAAGTGTCAGACAAAAATGCATCTTAAAAAGAGCGTAGATGATTGCATTTCTTTGGTTGTCAAAGAGAGAGGAACATTTCACTTCTGAAAATATCAAAATTAGACAGAACGAGCCTCAACGAGACCTGAATGGTGTAGGTAATAATTAGTTCGCATTAGGTCAGGGATTTTATCAATAATGGAACTCTTTAATATTCTAAATTATATTAATTTATATGCCCATCAAATAAACACGCTTTTGAATATGCTTTTGAATTTGAAAAATTTTGCTCCTTGTCTTCATTTTAGTTGTTTCCTCTTCTTACAAGTTCTTATTCTTCTCCTCAGAGATAGAGCATCAAGCTTTGAAAACAACTGATCGTCGGTACCAAAAGTGGCAACTACTTTTACTTTAGAGTATACAAACTGTATTAGCTAGATAATCTTCGACAGTGCCAAAGCGTTTAATGGAAGAAGCAGAGAAAAAAAAATCGCACATTCTGAGCGCAGGTAACGAAATTCACAAAGAATCGAGTGATATACTTGAGAACTTGTTCAATGTTGCCCACGACGTGAACTTCTTGAAATCGTGACTCAATGACAACGCTCTGCATGATAGGTCATTCATTGAGTACCACCGGGATGCCACCTCGCTCCCATACTCCCATGTCATTACTGCGGCGATGACTGCCATGTCTTTCATAGTTGGGAGGAGTACTCAACTCACACATTAACTATTTACCGATCTATCGTCAGGGAGCGTGCATTAGTAGTCAAGTGGTTAACGCGCTAGTCTGGTAATCCAGGTAGCGTAGGGATCCGTTGGTTCGAATCCCAACCAACGCATGCATTTTTCCTCATTAATTTGAGTTTCTTACTACATAATAATAAGACTCTGAGGGTTAGGTGGTGGAAAATGCTGTGTGCATTAACCTCGCCTGGTGGTAAAGAGTATTATTAGATAATATAAAAACCTCCACTAAAGAGTATTATTATAAAATATGTAGTGAAGAGTACCCAAGTTGAGAAATCTCGCTTTAACATCAATTAATTATTTCACCGAACTAGATTTCGTAGGAGCTAGATTTCTTAGTAGCTAGAATAAATTGTATAAGTAAATATTGTAAATTTATGATTTATTGTGATCCCAATTCAAGTATCTTCTGCATAATCAGACGCTACTCCCAACAATTGACCGATTGTGGAATAGTAAAATATCGTGTAATTCCAATTCATCAGATGATTTTTTTCTCCTCAATAAACATGGTCTGCAGTTTTTCAAAAACGAAATGCAGAAAGTACATTAGGAACATGAAGATTGCTCATAACACTGAGTAGTTACTTTTTATGAAAAGGTTCTCCTGGCTTTGGCAACATAAGAGCAAGATAAACATTTTTCATAAATTGAATACAATGCTCGAGTGGGTAGCGAGTACCTCATGCTAGCTTAATACTCAATGTTTTGCGTTAGGATTTTACAATGTTCATTGTTAGAACATACACACGAGCCCCTCGTATCAAGAGCTTTACATCCGCTTGGAATCTAAATCATATTTTATTTACATTGAGAATCAAGTTGCAACTTAAATTACCTTGTCAACTTATCCTGACTGACATTACAGGGCTGCATTAGTAATAAGGTTAACCTATTTTAGAATTGAGACTCACCAGTCAATCGGAGCGGTGCGTGCATTATCTACCAGGGCTGAGGCAAGACAGTTGGAGTTATTTGAAATGTCTCTCGTTACTTGGGTATCTGCTGTCAAACTTCAATTTATTTCACTGACATTTATTAAGCAAAGAGCACATTTCGAAGATTTGCGTACGTCTCATTTCCACTGAAATTAAGTTAAAATGGCACACTTGATCTTGATCGTCAAGAGGTTGACAAACAGTGCATTCAATATTTGGTTAACGTAAGTACATTTGCAGCTAGTATTTTAAGTTCTATGAATTCTAGATTTCGGTCTGAACTTCTCGTATTTTTCGTTTATTTTTTGCTCAAAGAGTAAAACTGACGGTTTTGAAGAAAGTAAAGTACACATTCCAGCTAAAGCTATCTTTTAGAAGTTGTACAAAACGGTCGAGTTGAAATTTTGATCAAACAAAACTCATCAATTACTTACGAGAAATTTCTAATATTAGAAATCGGAAGTATTGTGTTCGTTTTTGTAAAAAAAAAATATTTTTTTGCTCCGATTTCAATTTTTTCATATTTCTGGACGTTTCATAACCTACTGAGTAAATTTGGTTTTGTGTCCGTCTGTCGGTCTGTCGGTCCGTCGGTCTGTTAAAACGATTCCTTGTAACGCGCAAATCTCGGAAACTACTCGACCGATTTTGATGAAATTTTGCACACATCTAGGAGACATTTTGTACATGGTCCCATTTTAAATTCACCGAATTCATATCAGCGGTTCTGGGTGAAAGAGACCATGAGCCTGACCACTAACTTTTTACTTAAACGATTATATCTCGTGAACGGTTCACCCGATTTCGATGAAAGTTTGTAAAATTATGCATAGTATTGTTTTACATAAGTTATTTATATTTATTTTTAAATTACTTATAATTTGACTCTGATATTTAAGAAAATCCGAAATTTTGGACAAAAAAGTAAAAAAATAAGGACCACGACTTGCCGAATCTAGAATGTAGAAAAAACAATATTCTACCATATGAAACAAATTTGAATCGGTTGAGCCGTTTTGGAGATACAAGTAATTTTCTATAAAATCTCAAAATTGGCACGTGTTTACAATGTGAAGCAATCACGAGGAAGTATTGTGTTCATAATTGGCAGTGTTTTTTTTATTGTTATTATGTATTGTAAAACGTTCGTCACACACATGTGCTGACGGTGACATTCCAACAAAAAAGCAAATTCACCGGGCACTGTGTGAAAAAGAAGGATCTTTTTGTATTTGTTTTTTTTTTTTTAAATATTAAACACAAAAAATATAAATACATACCTGTAAACTTTAAAAACCATTCACTTATTTTTATGTAGAACATAATAAACATTATTAAAAATTTGTTCAAGATATTCTAACAGCAGCCAGATATGCTCCACAGCTGGCATTTGCCACCGCTTGTTATAGAATTTGAAAATCTATTCTAATGAGACGAACCGGATTATTTCAACATACCTTTTTTTGAACACCGGTTGTTGTGCGCCGAGAATGTCGGAATAATGACCAACAAAAGTTACCTGAAACACAGATCAAT
>CM044955.1:26036589-26061039 GCA_024516035.1 Bactericera cockerelli | reverse complement strand
GGTAACTCCTTGTTTCGTAAACATGAGATAGTCGGATTAATATCTGTCTATTCAATATTGACATAATAATACCGCCTTATTTATCTGTCCTAATAATATCTGTCCCGGTAGCTCAGTGGTAAAGGCAGCACTCTGTGAATCCACAGGTTCTAGAGGTCGTGGGTTCGAAACCCAGCCGGGACATGACAAGTTATCCTCCCATTTGGGATTTTTAATAGTCCTTATCGGGCAGTATAAATAAGGCGATGTTATAATTATTATTTATACTGCCTGATTAGAACTATTAAGTCCCGTTATTCCAGCAGCAATCCCAATACATATTATCATGTGGTAAAAATCCCTAATAGGAGGATAACTTGTCATGTCCCAGCTGGGTTTCGAACCCCCGACCTCTGGAATCTCTGGTTTCAAAGAGTGCCGCCTTTACCACTGAGCTACCGGGATATGGTGTTATTACTTCTCAAATCTGAGAATAAACACATCTCAACACATCGATGAGTTATTTAAATTAAACAAAACTCAAGAATAGAGAAAATAATTTCATCCACATCAAGCCACCATTTAGGTTACATTTTTGTCAACAATATTATGTAGCTCAACAGTATATTCTATGTGTACGTTTGCTTTCAAACTGAATTGGCAAATATGTATTCAGCAATTTAATAACATTTCTACATCGTAAAATTAATCAACCTTTGGAAATCTTGGAAAGCCATGAACTCAATACAGGTTCCCAGTAGAATTGGAGCATGCTCCAAGAACAAGGGTCGGAGTCTGCTCTCCAATTCATATCTTATCGATACTTGAAAGCTTCTGTTGGGAGCTTCGCATGATACTTCGCAGCAGCCAACATCTTGAGGTTATTGGGGCCCTGCTCAATGAAGCAGACCTGATGAGTTCTCTTGCGGGTGCAACTTGCTCTAATGTTCCGGATGCAATGGTGCGGAAAATGATGAATACATTTTCTGTGCTCTCTGCGAGATACCTGACTGTTTCTGGTAAATGAGGTCCTGTTTCTTGAGGTTTTGCAAGAGGAATGGCAAGGTTTGCAAGTTCAGATGTATTATCGAAAGCATCATAAATACTTGCTCTAAATTTCTTACTAACTGTCTGTCCTGGTAGCTCAGTGGTCAAGGAGTCTATCTGATGGTAATCCAGTGGTCGTGGGTTCAGAATCCAGCCGGGACATGACAAGTTATCCTCCCATTTGGGATTTTGACCACATAATAATACGTCTTTATCTTACAGCTGCAATAACGGGACTCATTAGTCCTAATCGGGAAATATAAATAAGGCCATAATATTATTAATAATGCTTTTTCTTTGTGTTATTATGTCACAATTTTTAGTGGGTAGCGCAGAATCATAGGACTTTACCACGCTAATTTACAATATCTTGTATTATTTTTTTTTGCCTAAGATTCTGCCACTGGTCGCTGCTTCACATTAAAGCAGCTACTCATTTTTCCTCACGAGGTATGAGTGGACCCCGAACATCCAAGTACAGAGCAGAAAAAATCCTCCCCCGCTGGGAATCGAACCCAGGTCACCATGTGTGCAATGCCTAGCGCGCTAACTCGCTCTGCCACAGTGACTACCCATAATATTATTATTTATTCAGCAGAATGACTGTTAGAAGTCATGATGACATAAAAAAATATACAAATGTGCGCATTAGATTTCTAATGACAGGAGAAGCTGAACTACCAGACAAGCTCTAGAAGTTCAGACCATTTGACTAAAAAATAACGCTTTAATTTCTACATTATAGGGAAAATTAGCAAGGTACAATTCCTGTGCTACCCATCAAAGAGATAACACACCACATTTCCCCATATATTCAGAACTTGCAAACCATCCCTCCCTCCTGTGTCCCTCCTTCCTAATCATCTTCTCACTTCAGTGCACCCTCCACCTACCCCTTCCCTCCACCTACCCCCCTTTCCTCCACCTGCCCCCTACCTCCACCCTCCCTTGAGTTGGGAATGAGTCCAAAAAGAGTTTCACGAAAAACTTCAAGCATTTTACTCCCCAACACAAACATACACAGTTTCCAGAATAGTTTTTCTTCTTTTTTTTCAACTGTAATTCCTGCACTCGGGGTTTTTCTTTTCGTGTTATCGCCTTTCGCCTCTTCGCTGCATGTGAGTCTACTTTGGGGGGGGGGGGATAGGGAGAAAGAGACTTTCAGAGATAAAAAAGAAGAGATAGGAAGACAGAACGAAAGGGAGAGAAAAGAGATAGAGGGCTAAAGAATAAGAGAGAGAGAGAGAGAGACACAGAGAGAGAGAAAAGAGGGCGAAAGTGTTCAGAAAGCAGAGGTATGCCATGGACTATGCCCGTTAATTTGTTAAAAAAAAGAAATAGGATAAATAAAAAGAGTAAAAGAGGGCGAAAGACTGGGAACAAGAGAAAGCAGAGGTAGGAAGACAAAATGAATGAGAGAGAAAAAATAGAGATAGAGGGCTAAAGAATAAGAGAGAAAGAGAGAGGAAAGAGGACGAACGAGTGAGAATAGAAAAAGCAGAAGAAGTAGAAAGAGAGGGAAGAAGGAGGTATAAAACGAGACTCAGAGGAAAGAGACAGAGAGAATAAGAGAACCGCAAAGAAAAGAGAAGAAATACGAAAATACGAAACAGGGGGTAAGTCAAAGACCAAAAGAGACAGTAAAGAAGACAGAGAGAGAGAGAGAGAGAGAGAAGAGAGAGAGAGAGAGGAGAGAGAGAGAGAGAGAGAGAGAAAGAGAGATGAAGATTAGAGAGAACAAGTGTTGGACGGAAGAGAAACCCGAAGAGGAAAGTGAAGAAAAGAGCTCGGGGAAAGAGAAGAAAAACAAAGAGGGGCAGACTCGATGACGAAAAGAGACAGTAAGGAAAAGGAAGGGAGAGAGAGAGAGGGAGAGAGAGAGAGGAAGAGAAGAGAGAGAAACTGAAGAGGTGATAAAGTTAATTACTTTTTAGTTTGTTGCTAAAATCTTAACTGCGTTAACACCAAGAAGTAGGGCGTTAAAATGATAAACATTATCTAGCGTGGTGGAGAGATGCAGATTGAAATGCTTCTCCTGCAAATTACATCAGCATTGCTGAATAAATATATGCTGTGGTACATTTCCGTCTCCTTCTGTGTCTTTATTTTCTATGTGTCCTCATCCACCCAAGTCTTTTGCATTTAGAGCGACATAAATGAAAGAAGATAAAAACTGTATACGTATGCTTTAGACTTTAGAGGAGAGAGTACTCCTCCTTGGCCAGCACTTTGCTCGGGTCACCCACCAAGTGCTATCCTCGCTAACCGTTGCTCAACTTCAGTGATCTGACGTGAAGAGTGTATTCAAGTTGCGTTTGACGCTACTTTATAGATTCTCGTAGTTCCATAAAATTACACAAAAAATTCGATGGATCAAAATTCATTATGAAAAAGTAGGACAGTAACCTCTCATTTTCATGAGATGACTTTTAATTAAAAAGAACTAACGGATTTTCACTCTTTCTTTCTAGCCATCTTAAAAATCTCAGCATGACAAGTGAAAAGCCATTCAAAAGAAGTAAAAATGTTGGCTTTCTTTTCAGTTTTTTATTTCGATGATGTTGGTTGAGGAGTACGGAACAGCAAACTCTATGGAAGACCGCGGAGCTGAATTCTGAAGATGTGAATGAAGTTTAGGCATTGTGAAGAGTTGAAAAGGAAAGACGATCTCTTTTTCAGGCATAGAAATTTCATCCGAATGAATTTCAAAATGAATGCAGAGAGTACCTTTTCAAAATGAGCTATTTTATACGTTCTAAATTAGCCTACTTTTAGGTGGCGCCAAAATTGTCAATGCACTTTTTTCAGCACTCTAACCTTTGAATTTCACGCAAAAGGACCGTCAGCATGGTTGACATTACCTAAGGATATGGGTTTGATTACCGACTGTGGCGAATAGTCCAGACGGAATTATCGAACTGTCGCGAATGAGGTAACTTTTACGGCAGTCCCTTTATACAGGAGCTACTGTGCACACTTGTCGTCTCTGTTGTAGCCTGCTCATCCAGTAGTATGCCTCCCCCCTGATGGGCGAGAAGTTACACAATACTTCTCATTTAGGTGCTGGGTCAACATGAGCGCACCGGAAGGTATCCCTTAAAACAACTGTAACCAAATCTTGAATTATTGTCGGCGCGGGGGTTCGAACCCGGGACCTTTCGCATGGCAAGTGAGTGTTTAACCACTGAGCTATTCTTGCGCTTTGAAAAACAAACATACTTATACTTAATTAATACTAACAAAAACTCGAGACATTTTTGCCCTTGAGTTTTTTTCCCTTTTTTTTTACTTGTAAATGTGTTGTTTTTTTACTTGTAAATCACAGACAAACATGGATATAAGAGAACGATTTCCAGGTCAAAATTACCTCTCTATAAAGGAAAATATCCTATTTAGTTCTCTGTAATTAATTCAACTTCTCACTTTCATGTTTTGACTGAAATTCCATACGTTCTATACGACAACAAACTATTCAAAGTTCAAAACCCACGCCAAGAATTCTTCGCCAGATGAAATCACAGCGGACTTGCGTTCATTAAATCATCCAATAATTACACAAGAGTATGGAATATATGATATGACGTACGGACATGTGACTAAATTAGAGCGCACGAGAGCTGTTATATCACAGACGCCTTTCTCCTTAAGAACTTGAAATGCCTTCCCCAACATAACTTGGAGTACCTAGTTGACTTCAAGTAACCGCGGTGATGCATATTATACTTCAATACTGCAACGGAATTTAATGAAATGTCGAGTTTTATTGCTCAACTTTATTTTTACTTCAGATAAATTTCTAATATTTTAGAAATTGGAAGTATTATTTGTTTGTCATTTTTTCATAAATGTTGGTAGAGACAAGCCGGAATTTAAACTCAATTACCTGGAAACTAAGAAACACCCGCCACCAGCTTTCAGCTGACAGGGTTGTTTAAAAATACATTTTGTGCCATAATTATATTTGAGAATGTAGTAATGTAACGAATGAAGAAAAACAAAATTGCTTCACAATGACCTCACCCAGCCTTGGTCTGACCCAGAGTATAGACAGAATTACGAGGTTTTTTTTTCAATTTGGGTTTAACGTCGGCGTCTCTTTCAAGTGGTCGTATTACAACGGCAGGTGTTTTACCCTCCATTCGCTGGAAATTCACAAACCAGCTGATCAAATAAACCTCACCCAGCCTGGGTCTGTCCGGGAGTATAGCCAGCATGACGAAGGTTCCAAATTAGTATTCATTACCACCCACCTTTATCCTAAACTCAATGTACGGGTAGTCAAGTGGTTAACGCGCTGTTATGGTAATCCAGGTAGGGTAGGCATTAGTTGGTTCGAATTCCCACCCAGTGCATGAATTTTTCCACATTCATTTGAGATTGTGACCACATAATAATCAGACTCTGAGGGTTAGGTGCTAGAAAATGCGGCATTAACATCTCTTGGTGGTTACCTTCCACCAAAGAGTGTTATTTGTATTATGTACGTTTATTAACTTCTGACATCATCTTCAGGAATGATACTAGAAGTAGTGTATTCAAGACATCAACTTTAGGAATCATACTAGAACTGGTGTATTCAGTATCATACTAGAACTGGTGTATTCAAAATCATACTAGAACTGGTGTATGCCATTGACGTACTTACGAGTTAAAACTCACTCGTAGTCTCAATATCTCCTCTTGAAAAAGAAAGTGCATCAGGAATCAATGAAAGTTGCTAATAGGATTAAGCAGAATGACACTAATGCTGCTAAGCTGGCTGTAGAATGGCGATTACCTCGGCATGACTCTGCAATAGAGCCATGTCGACGGGGAGTAGGTATTACCTAGCCTAGAGTACAGGTAAGGTTCCCAAGATGCATTAATAGTAAATGAACTAATAGACATGCCTGGTATAAACATAGAAATATATGAACACAGAATTGCTGAAATGAAACAGACGCGTAGGGACCAAGTTGTTTTTAATTAATCACAATTTGTGTTAATGTCACAATTACTCAAACTCGCTTCACTAAATCTTTGCTGAACTTGGGACTTGAACTACCAACCTCCAGGGTACAAGTCCGCCGCCTTATCGATCAAGCTACTGAGGTTGGTTGAAAAATTTAATGTATTTTGAAAAGAAAAAAAAAGCTTCATGAATCCCAAATTTTAAAATACATTTACATTTTAAATCTTAAACTAGCGCGTTAACTACTTGACTACCAGTGCACAAACAACCGTCAAAGGTCTGACTTTCTTGTACAAAAATTTGACTACAGTCAATTATGACTGAATGTATTGTAGCTGCAAATATTGCATCGTAATGAACAATGTCTCCTTTGAATTCATTTCCCTTCCATGACAAAACATATGATGGACTTCCAACAGAATCCCTGATAACTAACAATAAATCACACACAACAGGGATTTGTTCAGGTGTGTGGCTCGTATACCTGAACATTATCTAATATGGAACATTTATTTTCTCGTTCCAAATATCACGCATAGCTGAACAAGGATAAGAAAATATCTGGGGCCTACCCACAAATCAGGAATTGATAAAACTCGATAGAAAAAGAGTCTGGAGAATTCTTGTAAAGACCTGACCTTGGGTCCTTCAGTAGTCAGGTGTTTGGAATCCTTCATGATGGGATTCAACTAAAAAGAAGTCTTATCAGTGTATACTGGCCCTGTAGCTCAGTGGTAAGGTAAAGCTGAGCATTCCAGAGGTCGTGGGTTCGAAACCCTTCCGGTTGACAAGTTATCCTCCCATTTGGGACTTTTACCACATAATAGTATGTCTTGGGCTCACTGCTGGAATAATGGGAATTCATAGTCTTAATCGGGCAGTATAATTAAGGCGATATTATTATTATTTCCTAAAAAAAACAGGCTAAAAAACAGAGAAATAGTCAGAGAATTAATTGAGCATTGCTAACCGCACGATGAATACACCACTTCTAGCTATCTCCTTAATGGATCACTTATGTTAAGTAACGTGCAGCAAGTACAAGACTTGGTGGATGACTCCACGCTCAAACCCTCGGCTGTTCCCGCCCCGAGCCAGGCTGGGTGGGGTTAATGTGGGGTGCTTATTTGTAAGTTTCCTGCGAAACTGCGAATGGATAGTTAAAGTGCCGCCTCTGAATTACCCTCGTTGCTAAAGAGAATGAAAAGATAATTAGAGAGACATTGAACAAAAAACCTTTTGTATATAAATAACCAACCTACCTATTATGTATGTACAATTTGTATATGTACAATTGTACATAATACAACTAGTTTGCTCCGGGTATGTTCCTCCGTATCCTGACTATTTTTCCTAATGCCTCGTGGTCATAGCCGAAGAATGAGATGCCCGCAGTGATCGTACCAGAAATTGGGCATCACAATTGAAAATACTCCCACAGCTCTAGCTACAACTCTCAAGCATGTTGAGGTCATCGACATCCCTTGGCTTCTAGATTACAGGAAATTCCAGACGGCTATCTGACAATCCACAGCACGGACGACGTCTTGTCCAGGATTAATCACCAGGATATTGTGGCGAGGGTTTCAGTTATAAAAAATATTAGGTATAAGTAATTCATAGATCTAAGTTTTTTTTAACAAAAACGTGAGCTACATTTTTTTATTGGCATCCTGAGTGAGTTGGCAGTATCAGCTATATCAATCGGTCCCCGAGCCCTGCCTCATGTGCCTACAATAAGGGTTATTGAATTATTTATTAATAGGACATAATTATGTACAAACAATGATAAAAAATAAAATTCAAAATTCAAAATTTAGAACAATACAAACAAAAAAAAAAGAAAAACGACATATTTATACACTCGTAAAATATTTACAGATGTCCTAACTAAAGGGCGAGGTTATTGCCTATGGCAATCTCTTCCACCCAACCCTTGATCTTGGGTGTTGTTTATTCGCTTTCTAATAAAGTTTAAGCTTCTCAGGAAGTTTGAGAAGCCTTTTGATTAGATTATGCTGAATAATTACTTCTCTTGGGTTCGAATCCTGGTCGAGAAGAAACTTTTTGACAGAGTATTTTGTGTTACTAAACTGGCATGAAAGTGAAAAATCACAACACAAGACAATGCTCAAGCGGTTCAACAAGATAAATCCAAATTCTTGTTGAACGGAGGAGAGAGGTACCAATAGAATTCACCAAGTTTAATAAAGCACCTATTTATTAGAATGACGAACAAAGATTTCATGTATCTCCATTGCAGGACAGAAATGTCAGCGAGCTTTCCAAGAGACAGAATGACAGCAAAAGAACACACAAGAACACTCTGAAACAATCTCACCACTAGAAAAAAAACACCAGGAAAAGTTGTGTTTCCCTTTCTCTTATTATTTTCTTCTGAAAGAGAATTTTTTATCGACGCTCAACAGATTGATGTAAAAGTTTTACAAGAAAAATCTTTGGGGGGGGGGGCAGGAGAGAAGAGATATTGAGAGTTTGGACGTCGGGGGGGGGGATGATGAATTTATTAAAGCATTATTCCTTCCTGGCGGTGGAGGAAGGAGAAGGAATAAATTTCCTGCTTGGAGAATATTACGTTCCCTCAATCATTTCGTATCCTCGCCTAGAGTGTAAGTACGGATCGGGGAAGTATTATTCATGATGTATGATGTTTTTACAAATTGTTTTCGAGATTTAACCAGTAACCTGTCTATTTCGGAGACAGTAGAGCTAGCCGTCTTGTCAACTGAGATTCATTTCATTTCATATAGTGAAGTTTTCTTATAGGTTTAGGTTGCCTATACATCTCAGCCACATTTTGCCCTTCATGTGTGGAAGAGTTAGCTTCGTTATCTTGGTTATCAGTTTTGTGTTAGTCACTTTCGTGATATCACAACTACTCAATATCGCTTTACTCAATCTACGCTGAAAACGGGACTTGAACCACCGACCTCCATGTTGCAAGTCCGCCCCCTTATCGATCAAGCTACTGAGGTCGGTTTCAATATTATGTAATATATAATATCATATAAGTATGTCGCGTACCAGCAGCATGAATTACTATCATAACCACCATCATCAGTTACACATGACAATGTGTGCACGTGACGTCATAATTACTATGATTATCCACACATGGTGTGCAGCTTTCATGACGTCAAATTCTCAAGGAGTAAAGAGAGTTTCCTGCCAAACTTTCACACTGCAAGCTTCTTTCCTGTACACGCGAGCCAGGGTCAACAAACAGCACGGCGAGTCAGCTGTGGCGAGTCAGCTCTGGTGAGTCAGCTGTGGCGAGTCAGCTCTGGTGAGTCAGCTGTGGCGAGGCAGCTGTGGCGAGTCAGCTGTGGCGAGGCAGCTGTGGCCAGTCAGCTCTGGTGAGTCAGCTGTGGCGAGTCAGCTCTGGTGAGTCAGCTGTGGCGAGGCAGCTGTGGCGAGTCAGCTCTGGTGAGTCAGCTGTGGCGAGGCAGCTGTGGCGAGTCAGCTGTGGCGAGGCAGCTGTGGCCAGTCAGCTCTGGTGAGTCAGCTGTGGCGAGGCAGCTGTGGCGAGTCAGCTGTGGCGAGGCAGCTGTGGCCAGTCAGCTCTGGTGAGTCAGCTGTGGCGAGGCAGCTGTGGCCAGTCAGCTCTGGTGAGTCAGCTGTGGCGAGTCAGCTCTGGTGAGTCAGCTGTGGCGAGTGAGCTGTGGCGAGTCAGCTGTGGCGAGTCAGCTTTGGTGACTCAGCTCTGGTGAATCAGCTTTGGCAAGTCAGCTGTGGCGAGTCCGGACGAGAGTTGCCCCTTGGTTGCCCCACTCGATATTTACGACACCTGTGATGTTCAGACCCAATACTGCTGGGCAGACAAATTTAAGGTTCTTCGAAAACTTCATGATATTTTACTTCCGAATTTTTTTTCTCAAAAGATATCGAAAGTATTTTGTTTGTTTTTGTAAAAAAAAATCTGTATTTTTGCTTCGAGTTCAATATTTCTTTTCTTCTTTAATTTGCGTTTAACGTCGTTTTCAATTTCATAGTCATATTATCACGATGGGGTTGTTACCCTCCATTTGCAGGAAACTCACAAACCTGCTACCTACATTAACTTCCCATGTTTAATTAACATGGTTTATCCATGATCTTCATGTTTGATTAAATCATTTCCCCCTGACTCGGGTCTAGCAGTGAAAGTTAAGATCGGGCGGCGGCGGCGTGTCAATAGATAGCTGATTGCATTTCAAGTACCCGTGTCAATGGTATCATGTGTATTGGCTCAATATGCAACGAGACTTATCCGCAGATAGCTCCATGTTGTTGCAGAAACATTACCGAGCGGAAATCAGAATGCAACAGCCAAGACCTGTTCAATTTTACCGCAAATTCCTCTTGGTAACTCTTCAGCACCTCAAAGAACGTCTTTGGAGTCTTTTTTAACATTTTATTTATTTATGAACAATTTTGGATTTTTACAAAGGCTCTTTTCCTAAGGTAATGATGAAAGCTTCTAAGAAAGCTTTTTCTATCTTAATACATAAAAGCCATTAGGATATAAATCTATGTGAAAGCACTTGCTGACTGATCACTCCAACTACAAAAGACGAAAGTATACTGCTGGAGTAAAGGGGTTTTAGACTTACCTGAGCAGTATTAACAAGGTTTATTTAATTTAATTTTCTATAAGAAACGATTTAACGCCCAGAAAGACGCTAGTCGGGGGCAAAAATTGAACAAGTATATTATAAAGAGGCGTACTCATGACCAGTAGAACACATTGAAAATACTTATTCAAATAAATGTAAGTAACATGGCCGTAACAGGTCGTACAACTCTCACATAACCAGTTGTGAATGTATTCATAAAAGTTTCATAACACATCAACAAAACTATTTTTTATAAATAAAATATATGTAGTCATTGTATAAGACACCTTAAAAGCCATGCTCCAAGAGTTCCTTATAAACAACGGAAAAGACTTTCTTCACCTCACTTTATCTAGTCTAGACGAAGATATAATACGAAATGTCGGGAGTGTGAAGCAAAGCAACACCGTAAGAGCAGTGAAACATGCGACTAGATACATAAAATATTGACAGTGCTGTTGCAAAGGAAACAGATATTGCAAGAATTAAGAGCGGAGTACTGCTCGGTACAAAAATAGAAATGCAGCGAAGAGAAATGCAGAAATGTCAGACGCGAGCGTCATCGTGTGACGAAAAGCACATTCCGTCACCTGTTTTTTTAATGCCTGATAACTTTTTTGAATCTAAACCGCTTGATTACAATAAGTAGCAAATATCAGCTACACATGGCATCCTGGTAGGAGATATTTTCTTTCCAAAAAGTCCTCCGCTGCTGGGAAATTCCAATCTTCGTGTCAAAAGGTAAAAATTTGTTTTGGTGGCTCAAAAAAAGAGGTAGATAAACTTAAGTCCAGACCAGACTAGCTAATTTGGCAGTTATTCAAGCGTTATCCAAGCGTCCAAAACAGATTATACTGAAAGTTTTCACGATCGCAATGGTTTATCTTATGATGAAGTAGATTGTTCTGTGACAAAGGACAGTTGGGACAGGGCGATGAAATATGGGCGAAATACCATCACTTCCGTCTTAAGACACTTATATTGTTAGAAAAACCTACAATGTATACCACTGTGTAAGGCATTACATTTATATTTGAAGGTCTTTTCCAAAATAAATTCCTATGTGCTGCAATTGCTGCATCCATTACAGTGGAACCTTATCCAGGTGTCTTGATATAATATAGAACCCAAGGGACAGAGCAAATATTCTATTAAAAAGAGGTTTCTAATCCATTTATATCTAATATAACCAGAACTTACATGTAAACAGGTGACACAGGAACCTGAGATTTTCTCTATTAAAAAGAGTTTCTCTATCATATCTGAGTCCATTATATCCAGGTACGACTGTATTTAGAAATATAGCACCCCACTGTGCTAGGCAAACTCGGTTAAGTTCTCGGGCTTAAAAGTTCGCGAAGAGGTTGAGAAGATTCTCCAGAAATCAAAAGTTGCTATGTAGACCAAGGAGAAAGGACACGGTGCATCAGAGCTAGGAAATAAATTGGATAAGGCTGAATAATGGTCTTGTCATTCGAGCCGACATAGCTGGCGCAATACCAGGACTTGGCAGCGGTAAATTATGCAGGATTGTATACTAAGAGAATGACGTGAACTATGATGCACTTATAACTGCAGCTGACTATTCGCACAGATGAGGAGAATCGGACTACATGTAATGCAGACCTGAAGAGATAATTAGACAGACTGATCAGATATTAAATGCAGGGCGAACACACAATTAAAGAGGTAGAAAAGAAAAAGCGACAGAGAGAGTTGATGTACAGAAGTCGGAGGAACATGAAAGGAAGCATATTCAATGAGTTGTAATATCTGTGGTGGTTAAAACACTTGTCCAGGCCCAGAACATTTGGGTCGTGTTTCGCTAGCAATCAATTTATCAATCGTAAAGGGACTAAGAATATTCATAGCTCAAAAAACGGTGTCATTTTAGGACAGTAACTAACATTCTTGAGTAAACTTCTCTTGTGTAAAACAAAAATGAACACATTCAACTCAAAATTATAGTGAAATATGTTCTTCGTAATGATCCGTTTGATGCACTTTCATAAACTTGTTGATTGAAATAGGCATTAATGTCGCACAGAGAAGTAAAAATATCGCACTAAATCCTGGCCCTGAGATTTAAGTCATCAAGATAAATATTCGAAATAATGAAAAAATACTTCGGTATTCTTTTCCGGAAATAACTACTTGATTAGGATAACTTTTTATGGTGCGGTACTCTGCTCTATGCGAGGATTCCTCATCGCTAATGCCATTGTTGTGGGTTGCAAGTGATCAAGTGTTGCAGATAGAAGCATAAATCAGTCAAAAGACAAAAGGGAGAAAGTCACGGTCCCAACACAGTGGAGATCCAATCGATACAACACTTGCGTCATAAGCAAATACCATAATATCAATTAAGCCATCCGGAGAAGTCATTAAGAACATGAAGCTCCGAGCCAGATGTAGCTAGTCTACTAGATAAATTAATAACTAGCTGGAGTCATCTTCACCGGAACTTTCACTGGTAGGAGTTAGAAACATCTTCGCGGTATCGGAAATATCGGATGAGCATCCGAAACACCAGAGAGCGGATTAATCATTAAGCTATATGTCAATGGAATCATAGCACCACCCGCTGTGCAGAAGGAAGAGGTCGAACCAGAGGTCACAAGAGGAGGAGGAGGACTGTGCGGTGATCTTAGAAGGTGATCAAGAAGAAGTAAAAGAACATGGGTCTTTAGTGGCTTAATCAACACAACATATTAAAATTTGTCAGGTCATTAGACTAACCAAAATTTTGATTTATTTTTTATGAATATTAGTAACAAAGTGGAAAAGAAGCTTTCTTAAAATAATATTAGTCCCAAGAAAGTTCTTACATCTTGAAGATCATCAACTGAGACAGAAATTACATTTGAATTCATTAGATCCATTCCTGAGGTGATACAAGTAAGAAAATCAGCAAAAATGTGAACACAATCAGTTAGTATTGAAGAAAAAATAACGGTAACAGATATTGAAAGAAAAGTTGAACAGATAGATTTAGATTTGATACAGACAAATAATCCGAGCATGCAACATTCTCTACTAACTTCATTAAGAGCCCCGCAGAAAGAAAGAAGAATGCTATAAATTCTAAATATTAAAATCTCAAACTTATCTAAACGGTGAATGAACTGTTCAGAACGACTTTTTTCCTGAGATTATTGCAGAACCTGTCAAGTAGGTTCTCAATGGAGGTACCAACACTACGAACACCAATGAAACCCAATTAAAAATGTACCGTTCCACAGATCAATTACCCCAAAGTGAGAAAAGAAATTCGATCTGCAGTGTACTAGAAGTTAAACGACAAGAAACTCAACACCATGGAATAAAATATCGATTATTCAGTTTTACAGTGTTCTCTTTGAGTTTCAAGTTTCTACTCTCGTCATTACCTGTTTCTGCTTTTACAACTGTGTTTAATAATGATTAATAATAATATTTTTATATTGTACGATAACAACTGAATTTGAGGAGGATTTCTCAATTAAACCACTCCAACAGGTTCATATCAAATTAGTATTTTTACTGATAAAACAATGGGTCTGTAAGTAATATTACTGTCAATGTGTCTGTAGGCAATATTACTGTGTCAACAGATCACAGCTCTTTACAACAAGAGTTCATTGATAACTATTAAAAATTTATAGAATCTAAAAATTGAGCAATATCAATGACAATAATGAGGAAAACATTTTCTGATTCTATAAGAATGATTCGATCATAAAAACAATAAAAACGGACTCATTGATCAATCTGAAAACGATTACAGATAACACAAAATCTTCCTAAACGTTAAAGAAAGACCTGTGCATTACCATGTCAATACATCTTACTCTGAAAGCACAGTATCTACCTTATATAAAATCTATGAATTCTAATAATTATGATTGCGAAACTTACAACAAACGTTGTCAATAACGAAATCTAATGATGCACTTTGAAAACAATCCAAAGAGATGATATCGCTCAAGCAAATTACAAGCGATCAATTATTTTGAACATTTGAAGATAAAATTCAACAATAAAATGCTAATCATAGAGATCATTACGGAGATGAAGTTTAAAATTATCAAACGTTTTGTTCTTAACGATGTTGTGTCATAGGGTTGACATTTAGCTGATTGAACAAAAGTGGATAATACAACGTCAAAGCATTGAAGCAATCAGATCCGTAATAATTTTCGGGCAACAGAAGCTAGGAATACAGGTTATGAAATAAGACGGATTTATCTCTAAGCATTATTCATACTAGCACTGACAGTTTAGCTACTGCAATCACAGGACATAATATGGGTGATGGGTTTATCAGGTTGGGATGACTGACAACAAATGTTTTGTCTCGAAAATGTCTCAAGCATAATTTCTTATAGGACACATTCAAGTCTTGGAGCATTCAACCACCAATGCATGCACTAGATCAAGCATGAGAGGTAAAGGACCTTAGACATCAAAACTGAAGGTAAGTTTCAGTGCTTGAACTTGTATGTCATAAAGCTCGAAATACCAACGCCTTAGCTATAAAAAATTATGAGTGGTACAGTGCTATGATTGTAAAATCTTTACTCTGCACATAATCTAGATGGATGTATTTAAATGATTATTGACCGTAATAACTTTATTTTATCTCTGCTACATACTTTTTAATTTTAACTTATTTGAGTGTGCATTAATTTAAATGAGTTGTATATTTAAAAATATAAAAAGGAGGAATTAAGTAGATTTTTATAGAATAATGATTTTTAAGACAATTTCTGTTAAAACTCATGGCAATATCAATTGTTCTGTCACAACATATGTTGAATTTTTAAAATGATATGTGTACTATGTACCATATTTTTTCTATAAAGAAATCACTTTGGGCCGTATTATGAAACAGGATTAGTATATCTAAGCTCACCCATAGATTTTATCAGGTGACCGATAGGTATCCTCAAATAAGATTTTCCGTCACGAAGGCTGGCCACAGCTCTGTTACACCACACATGTAATTACAGCTACAAAGCCCGGTTTAGATATGACCTCTACAGTTGTTGTCAAGGTGAAAATTAAGGGATGGTGTCCACTAAGTTTAACAAATCCTGTCTCATAATTCCGGGCCCAAGAGAACAAGATGAACTTGACAGCAGACCACCCCAAAATGAGAATAATCCTGGTTTCGAAGATAAAGTAATAAAAGGGAGTCATCTAAAATTCTATTTTATCAAGAAATAAATTAATGATACTAAGGTTTGTGATGACAGTCCAAAAGAAATAAGATATTACTCAATCAGAGTTTTCTAATGTAATTAGGTATTTATCTTAAGCCGGCAGTCTAAAACTATACTTTAGGCTCGATTATAAATAAATACAGGTTGGATTAAAATGAAGGACAAGGTTTCAGGAATCTCTGAATTCGACAGAGAGGTCTTCTACTGGACACAAGAGAGATGCGACCAGACAAAGTCTCTTTTATTTCCCTAAGCCAACAGTAAGCTTTATTGTACTAAGCTTGTTAAACACAAATGCGTCGTATGCTGCAGCTTCTTTAACCTGCAGAATACAAAGGGAAACCCTAGCAACCCGTATGCTGCAGTAGATGTGACTTCATAATTCTATACCTACGAGATACCTACTTACATAGGTATTTACTAAACACATAACTGACAAAAGTAATGGATGAAATGCGAAACTCATGCTGGCTTCTAGCTGAAAACAGGCAATAACTTTGGTGGGTGGAAAGTCTATAATGGAAAGCTCTATTCTCTCAGCACAAGTTAAGTCGTATTACACAAACACTGGGGGGATGTTAAACAGGGAGAAGACCTATATCTCGTAGAGGACTTTAAACAGAGAACACTAGAACAGACTAGCAAACCCCTGTTAAGCAAAGCTCGCTTGTAGTAAGTTCCTCAAGGGTTTAATGGCTTAAAAAGAAAAATCCCAAGTTCTCAAGATGTTTCATCGCACATAGAAATACATATGTGCATCAGAACAAGCCAACTTTTCAACTAAAGTTAGATAGAGACCATCATTACTCCTCAAGCTGTAGGCAAGCCGGCAACAACAACTAGCTAAAAGCAGACAACGACAATAGTTGAAAGAAAGTCTATAAATGTTGCTCTATTTTATCAGTGCAAGATGAGACATAAAGCAACACTGCCAACAGTCACAAAAGTAACCTTCTCAGACCATTAGATAAAACATCCAGCAGTTCATAGGCAAAAACAAGTGGCTCAAAGCAGACAATGGTTGATGGAAAGTCTATAAATCGCTTGCTTAATACAAGAACGTCATAAGTCAAAAAACGTGATTTTTCAGGAGAGCATTTTTGAACTTTTAAATGGTCCCAGTTTAAAGTTTACAGAAATGATTGACTTTTTTATGTGAAAAATGTCGGGCTTATTTTCTTATAAAATAGACTGAGCTGTAGTATTGTACAATAGATTTTTTCAAATTGAGAAAATGTCTTGCTCTCCTGAAAAATCACGTTTTTTGACTTATGACGTTCTTGTATTAAGCAAGCGAAATGTTGCTTTATTCTATTAGTGCAAGATAAAACATATACCAACAACCAACAGTCACAATAGTGAGCTCCTCAGACCATTACATGGAACATCTAGCAGGTCTGTAGGTGTGAGAGAACAGACGCACGTGACGCTGTCTGTGAGATTCATCTGAACCATTGTGACCGCGCGGTTCACATTTTCTACTTGAAATTCACCTCACCTAAGGTTGGTCAACACACCATCATTGTCTACGAGGATTAATGTCAAATCCGTTTTTTATATAAACTCCCCACGCCTGTGGTGGCGTGTCGCCATTGTTTTGTCACTTGTGATGATTGCTGTGGCCATGAATCATGAGCATTGTTCAGATGGTGTCATATCTGTGATGGTGCTCTCAGCCTCGCTTCTATGGGTTCTGTCAGGAAAGTTTTGTTGTTACTGCGATAGCGTAACTAATGCTGAGAGTATTGGTGCCTCGTTGTCTAGCCGGACTAACCGTCGCGTCGATATTTTTCGGCTTATCCTGACCTATGAAACGAACGAGAGCAAGTAAATGAGTTTCAGAAATGTTCAGTCTGTGAAAACACTACAAATTTCTGATACTACGAATCTTCATAGTCCACCACACGAGCAAGGAGAGAGTTTTGAAGCCCTCGTGATGGTTCACAGTTTGGGAAAACCAGCAGTCACCGTGGCAGAGTGAGTTAGCGCGTTAGGCATTGCACGCATGGTGACCTGGGTTCGATTCCCAGCGGGGCAGGAATTTTTCTACTCTATACTTGGATGTTCGGGGTCCACTCATACCTCGTGAGAAAAAATGAGTAGTTACTCGTATGAGTAACGACCAGTGGCGGCATTACCAGAGTAAAAACAAATTAATGTAATACAATAATTCGAAAAGTAAAGGAGGCTCTTAGTAATGCTGCGCTACCCACAAAAATTGTGAAGAGGTCTTGTGCTTCACCACAAATAAAACCATACATACTGTACAGTTTGGGAAAACCTATCAAAGTTTTATAATTCAGTGACGAACACTAAAACTAAAGACTAAAACAGATAAAGTCAGCCTTGAGCAATGCAACAAATCACAAAACTTCGAATCTCGAGTTTCTCATTTAATGAGATCGGAAGTAAGTGCTGATAAGCCTTAACCTGTGAGTACACGCGCTAAAAATCCGAACGTCTGTGCACGCGCGATGAAAAAAATTCTCACACCTGGTTTTGCTTTGTATTTCGTTCTGCTTGAAGAGTTATATAATATTTTTAGGATACATTAAGTTGACTTATGTATTTAAAAGATATTTAAAGTAATTTTAGCAACTTTTTTTCCAAATGGTTGCAGTTCGAACCCCTGATTTGAATTTTTTTTTTTTTTTCCAAAATTTGTTCATCGTACCTAAGCTATACTGACATAAGTTTGTAGGTCAATTCACAGTATATCTAATAATCAAGAATATTATGTAATTATATTTGTTTAGGTACTTCTAAAAGCTAAAAACAGAAACTATAAACAAATAAATGTACTTAGATTATACCAGGAGGTAAGTAGGTAGGTAGGTACCCATTATAGTAGGTGGAGAAAGATTACAAAGAATACTAATTATTTCAGTATCTAGCAAAAAAAGTGTAGGAAGGTACCTAACTACCTAATATTATTACAAAGAAATTTAATTAATGTTAGTTAAAAATTTATATTTTGTTAGTTAAAAAGCATTATAATAATTATTATAACAATAGTGAACAATCACGAATTAAGTAGGTAAACACACTAATTTTCTTTTAAAAAATATATTTTTTTATTTAAAACAATTGTTATTATTATATTAATTAATTATTAAAACTAATTATTATAAATAATTAATTAAATGAAACTAAATAGTTAGTAACAGAAAAAAAAACTCTCAAAAAAAAAGTTACGTCTGTACACGCGCGATGAAAAAAAATCTCACATTTCAGACCGATCTGAACTTTTCGCCACGTCACGGGCAACAGAAATTGAAAATAGCTCAAGGGACTGTGAATACATCTAGATAAACATATTATCAACAGCTACTCCAGGTCCCTAAAGGTTAGGACCAATATCGATTAAGTTTTAGCGTTTTTGCCGAGCGTGTGAGAATTTTTCCCTATGTGCGTGTACTCACGGGTTAACTAAAAATTTCGTTCAAAATTTGGCATAGATTTTTTAGAGTATACGGCAACACATAGTATGAATAATATGACATAATCGGTATTGATGATATAAATCAGAATCAGCAATAACGGGAACGTAAAATCCCACGACTAAGATGTTGTCATAAAAGTTTACCGTTACAATCACAGACCTCCAACACAATCGCGAACACTTACAGTCAAACAGGGCAACTGAACCTCTGAACTTTGAATAACCCAGGGACATCTCAACAACAACAACGATTTATAAGCAATGAGATCTCTGCAGAAATTAAAAGCATATGCGCGATTATGAACCGTTAGGTCAATAACTCATGCTTCGGTAACCAATACAGCACTAGGGAGTATGTAACAACATATTCAAGCTCAAGTATTAATGGCAGATCCAATAGCAACAGCACAGCTGGTAATTCTGGTAGGAGAGGAAGGAGCCGTAGGACATTGCTAATATTTTCTGAATGCTCGTACCTAATAATCATGAAAGTTGCTTGCACAAATTACACATGCCATGTTTTTCATACCCGTAAGTCTGATGTAACTGAGCATCCAAGATATCGACCCATGTCCCAACTTGGACAAGATGTGTCCCATTAAAAAAACAGAAAAATTCTTCACATGAAACTTTGAGCAGTAAGAGAGTGTCATGATGATCGATAAGGTATTCAAAGTAGTGACTGTGGTGCACTTTCTAAACGATGAACTGGGAAGACATTAAAAAAATAAGTGTTCAGCTTAATGGTAACGTGATTAGTTTTAGTGAATGCAGCATGTTTCTCTAATAGTTTTCAAGAGGAGATAATAGTCTCGCAAAATAATGTCTAATCGTTCCGTAAATAGCAAAATAATGTACAAAACAGCTCTGTGCATGGCGAAATGAAGTCCATAAACAAAGAGAGTCTAGCATAATATAGTGATGAGTGCCTAGTTGTCTAACTACGTAAATTGAAAGGAAAGCAGTCTAGGTAACCTGATAAGAGCAGCGATAGCAACTTTCGCTATAGTCAAACAGACCAACTTAACCTGTGAACTTTGAATAACCAAGGGACATCCCAAAAACAACCAAAAGTTGAAGCTTCATCTGTAAAAAAGACTGAAGAACACGAAGAACGAATTCAGCAGCTAAATACATACATTTTGTAGTCATATTCATGAATAATAATTAATGTACATATTTGCACTTGTGGCTTTCATAAGTTGTGATTTTGTCCACTCATTTCACTGATTGTTAGTATTTACTCTTATAAATGTAATATGTGCCATAATTAAAGAAATGGGTAATAATCCTAGAATTATATCTACAAATTAGAAATACGTTTCTTTACTGACTTGTACCAAGAACATAATACAAAATACATTTTGTTATCTATTAAACTTGTGCTTCTCTCATTAGTCTTGTCTATAGTCAAAAATTATATACTGTTTAGTTCCAGTCCAGATCTGGCAGCTCTCTGGACGTGGGAACTTGGTTCGTATCTCCTGCCAAACATCTGAGGTGAATGAGCAGAACAATTGCTGTATACAGAAATAACAACAAAACGGACCCAACTGAAGTATTGAATTCGAGTCTTAAAGAAGAATTGCTGAATACAGGAATAACAAAAAGCGGACCTAAAACTTCCTGAACAGCGAACCAGATGACTTCGTACAACTGAGTATAGTTCTTACCGGAACCATAAAGAATTTCGAGATCCCGACAAAGACTTGGTAAAAGTGATTTTGGTTATTTTTTATTAAAGTATTTCACGAAGAAATACAAAGATTACAAAAAGGTAATTGCTCTAACATTAATATGTACGTATAGTCTAATGATTTTCTGCAAATTCATCAAGGACGACCAATTTGCTCTACAATTACAATAGCATAACCCCACAATTTCATACTTTAAGGTGAAATTTTCAGTAGATGAGTAATAATGAATGCCCATCACAAACCATCACAATAATCAAGGATAATAATACAAAATAGAAAACCACTTAGCTAGGACGTCTGTTCCCTAAGAGTTTGGTTGCTGTCAAATCTTCAAAATATAAGGAAAAATTTCAAGCTCTTTTCAAAGAATCTACGACATGACTCCTGAACTCACAATTTGCAAGACATTTAATTTTATTGTAGAAAACACCATGTAGAAACAACTTTATTTGAGGAACTATTTCCATATGTAGCGTTAAATCCAAGAAATGTTTGTAGATTATCTGCGAGGAACATTGAGTGGATTAAATACAATACAATACTCTGTTTATTCTGCAAGAATAAGACTAAAGAGTCCTTTACTATCAGGCTTATGATCCCTGATCCAAGCACATTCTTTCCTAAAAATTGCATGTATCTTTGGTCCCCTTTCTGACGCACGGACGTTAGGACAAGTATTTGAATATAAATTAAAAATGCTGTGCAAATTTCGATATACTTCAACTTCTTCCCGAAGAAAAACTTCACAAAGCCGTCTTACAGAGTCAGCATAGTTATTTTCACTGTCAGCAGTTCAGCACAGAACATCTGGCTGTTGGTTTTATCTCATGTTCCACTTTACAGCTCAATATATCTGAAACATGTGCACATTATCAGCAAAGCCATGATCATTTATTACATAATAAATCCATACACCCAGTGTGCTAATCGTAATATCCACCATTCTGACGTAGAATTTATTTCTACAGGAAGTATTGGTTCTAAGAATAGCAGAGCTAGAATTTATTAACCTAGTTATTTATAACGTACTCACTTGCAAAACGTCAACCTTATTAGCGTCACTATATCAATGGGGTTAACTGTTCATAGATTCTCTTGAACGAGAATGCACTTGAGACTTTTATTACCAAGATTGAGTTTTGAGGTGGACTAATAAGTTAATCTACACGTTAGACTAATAAGTTAGTCATTATAGTGAGAAAAAATATACAATTAATACTTATTTCAATAAAAGAAAATTGTCTTGAGTAGGTAAAATAAAATAAAACCTGCAATTTCCAAATCAAAAAATATAAATATTGCGTTAAAAATTAACATTTTTCCTGAAAACAGACGATACAGCAAAAAGTACAAATTTAAGCTAATGACCTAAAATTTCAATCCACCCCGTATTGAGAATGTTAGAATCCGCTAAGGTTTATTTGCTCACTTGGAGATTGGCTGTCGTGAGAGCCACACGCATCTTTAAGAACGTGCGTATTACTTGGTTATTAAAAATGTATAGTTCTTTCAAAATGAATTAATTTTAATTTTGAGTTATACCAGTGTGTAGAGAAAGTGTTTTTCTTGAAAACAATATTTAAAAAAAAAAAAAAATCAGATGTAAAAAACTGCTAAAATATCTTACTAACAGTTGTAAATTTGTGAATTAATTTAAATATTTTTGTGTTCTGTGCCTCAAAGCTGCGTGAGTTACGTAAGTCATTCAACCTAGGTCAGTGACCTTGAACCTTACCTCATTCATTCAGTGGTATCTGTATTATACATACACATGTAAATAATAGATAATTGTACATAATAGGTACATGGATTAGTTCTATCTGATAAAGATAAAATAACAGTGTGATTAGAAGAGAGCCTCTCTTCCAATACGCAGCGTTTCCTAAACTGGTTGAGGGACACTGTCCCTTACATGAAAGGGGTGACTCAAAATGAGCGGTAAGGATGAAGAGGAGATGAATCAACAGGATTACACACGAGATGCAGAGAACGGTAAGGAAAAAAACATGCATGAAGGAGATTCCGATGGGAAAGATGAAAATGAAAGTTTACAATCTATTGAGGATTTAACAGAAGCAAAAAATGTATTAGGTAATAAGGAATATGAAAAGGGAGTACCATTTTTCAGCCGCAGCAATCTTACTCCTAGGAGTCCGGTAGACACAGCGGAGACTCCCGCAGGGGTACTCGACCTCAGTGCCGTAGCAAAAAATGAAACTCCTAAAAGAACTAACTTGGCAAAAAAAAAGGAGATTAACATGTTCACCGGAGTGGGACACTTGTATGGATGAATATCGGAAAACAGTAGAAAAGATCTGTAGGAAGTCCGACATGCTAAATAGACTAACAAGGGAAAACAAAAATACGAAAAAGGAAATAAAGGATGTAATTAAGTCACTATCAGATATTGTGAAAGATGTAAGGAAAATAGAACAAAATTGGGTACAAAAGTATAATGAAGAACTATTCCCTTCTCTAGATTCTTCTCTTGAATACATGGAAGAGGATGAAACAACAGAAGGGAACAACGAGGAAGATGTAGTGTCAACTACTAAACCAGTTTATTGCAATAAGTGCAATATTATGATAAATAAAGAAAAACATGACTTAGATAATATTCATACAATGATAAAACAATTGGGATGCCAACCGGCAGAGGAAGAACTATACGAACTGTTGACCATAGACTGGCCTGATCCAGCCTTCTGCAATACAGAGAAAAAAGAAGGAAAAATAACAAAACAACCACCGGAAAAGACTAAAGTTATATTGGTGGAAAAAGAAGAAGCAATTAGATTAATGAATAAAGAAGTAAACTGGATAGAAGAGTTAGTAGAACAAAAAGGAATTTTGAGAACCGCCAGTGAACGTTTAAACAAACCAATTTTCTGTGAGAAAAAGAATAGCTTTAAGGTGCTAGGCGAAAATAATAACATAGAAAGTCCCCATAAAAAAGTATTTTTGATGGCGATCGAGAATAAATTGGATAGAAAAAATTTACTGGATTTGTACAATGCAATTAAGATAATAGGGGAAAATATTGCCATGGAAAATGAACTAAATGTAACTATAGCAGGAGTTTTTGATGAATCTGTTGCAAGAAAGATGCTAGAACTAGTATTTATAACACAAAAAATAAAATCCACACTCATTATTCCGAGTGTAGGGAAAAAACACGTAGATAAGAATACAGAAGCAATCATCATCAGGACTGGAGAGAATACCTATGCAGACATGGCTAGAAAAATTAAGGATGGGATCAAGCCCGAGACTTTGGGGTTAAACATAAAATCATTTAAAGAAACAAAAGATGGAGATGTTCTTATTGTAACAAAAATAGGGGAAGCTGGAACTTTAAGAACAGAAATTGAAAAAAAAAATTGAAGACGCCCAAATAGAGAATAAATTTGGCATGGAACAGGTGAATATTCTGGACTTAGATCCTTCATGTACAAAAGAAGAGATTACGGATGTAATCAGTAACACAATAGAAATTCCTAAAGAATTTATTAAT
>CM044955.1:26013226-26036489 GCA_024516035.1 Bactericera cockerelli | reverse complement strand
AAAGATTCGTGTCACTATCAGTACGAGCTCGTAACTCGTTATGTGAAAGATTCCTTTCGGCGTATAAGATAAGAGCGAGACCAGAAGCCACCAATGAAATTAAATACAAAAAAATCTGGTGTAAACATCACACGACTTTCCTTATCATAATTATAAGGAATTGGAACAGGACCAAAAGCCACTGGTGACTCAAAGGTAACATTTAGCTAAAAATCAATGTGAAATTCGTAATCAGCACCTCAAAATCATTGGATTTGATATGTCGCAACCCCCATCTAGGAAGAATAATAAAAATGTTAGTCAAAGCGGGTCCCCCCAAAATACCGGTAAATTGGAGCCGAGGTCCAAAAAGTTCAAGATATCAAAAAAGTCATCAGAATAGACCCCTACTATTTTTGCATTCTAAGAAAATGTTGTTCTACAACTTTTTTTGTATCTTTAACCAATTTAAAGAAGCGGCACTTGCGGCTAATATTTGCGGCCCTGCGGCCGCAGAATGCGGCCAATTTCAACCAAAAGTTTCGTGGTTCGTCTGGTGTATAAAATTAATCACCATACCAAATTTCAAGTCTCTAGCTCTTACCGTTCTTGAGATATCCTGTTCACACAGACACACACACAGACAGACAGACAGACAGACAGACAGACAGACGCACGGACCAATGGCTGAAAACAACTTTTTTGGTATCCTGAAGCTAATATTCGTCCAGAAATGTGAAAAACTGGGTAGGTCAAATTTTCGACGAATACAATACTTTCCTTATTATAGGATAAGGAAAGTAAAAATTAATGGATGTATTAAACAAATTCTTTCAATATGATTTTGATATCTCTATACATAAAACTCAATTTTGTACATGTCTGGCTGACTATGTCCTTTTAAGGGTTGTTTGATTACATTAATACATAATATCACTTCTTTCAATAAAATTTGTATTGCTGAAAACTAAAAGCATATCTACAAACATATCTACCAGCAAATCTACAAGCATATCTACAAAGCATATATTTACAAGCATAACTCTATGCTGAATTTGATGCACAAAAACCAAGGAGCAAAAACATTGAACAAAACAATATCCTTCAAGAACACGCAAGTAAGGTGTAAAACAGACGCCTTGGTACTGAAATACACAGAACATGTAATACATGCAGTGAATATCAACGCGGGGGATAAGGGAACGAGAAGTGGAATAAACAAGAAAATAGAGACAAGAAAAACATTTTCAATTTCAAAAAGAAAAGAACGAGAGAAAAACTGAATATTTAAAATATTAATTTGAGAAAAATAATATAAGATGACAGCAAAAGGAGATGTGTTGCTCATGCTTCCTTGGCTTCCATTTTGTTCACATTGCTGTGTGATTCCATATGCAGTCCAGTTCACACTGGTGTGCAATTCCACATGCAGTACTGTTCACACTGCTGTGTGATTCCACATGCAGTAATGTTCACACTGCTGTGTGATTTCACATGCCTGTGTGATTCCACATGCAGTACTATTCACACTGTTGTGATTTCACATGCAGTACTGTGCACACTGCTGTATGATTCCACATGCAGTGCTAATCACACTAGTGTGTGATTCCACATGCAGTCCTGTTCACACTATTGTTGATAGAATAGTACTGAAATAAAATAGATATTGGAAATAAAATGAATGAAACACCCAGCTACCTAGAGCTCAAAGCTACTCTCCGGCGCCGTGTAGGACAGACTAATGGCCTTTTAACTAATAGCCCTTTAACGCCGTAAAAAAAAAGCTACTCTGAACCGACTGGGCCCGTCAATGAGAAGGGAGTGATGTGATATTGTTACCAAAATATATTAAATTTTTACAATTTACCTCCATACGAACAAGCACATTTCTTGAAAGAAAAAAAAAGTTTAAATGAAATTTGAAAGCAATGCGAAACGAAGAAGTTTTCCGAAACGAAAATTCATATAAATTTACACCGAAGGTGTGGAAGGCTGAGATGTGTTTCCGTTCAGCAATCATGTAGCACTTTGCTGAAAGTTCTGATTTCAAATGGAAGAATCACAAGTACCTATGCTTTGACACAATGCCAAGATGCCTAGACATGAACTCTTACTTGATAATGTGGATCTAATTACCCATGTATTTATGACATAGAAACATCTTTTAATAATCAGCCAGTTTTTAAAGCAGACAACATCAAAATTAAAACTCCTAATTTTTCCAAAATTTCAAGAATGTTTTTACAATTACAAGTGACATTCATTTACACAAACACCTCACAATACACCACACACAGGACATGGAAGGAGCCCTGAAAGTTGTTTCTGGGCGTTCTCAGGGATTGTACCCCTTCAATTTTTCCATCACCATGACACAACCATTATTATTTACTATTTGGCATTGTCTAAATTTTTACTTTCCTTATCCTATAATAAGGAAAGTATTGTATTCGTCGAAAATTTGACTTACCCAGTTTTTCACATTTCTGGACGAATCATAGCCTCAGGATACCAAAAAAGTTGTTTTCAGCCATTGGTCCGTGCGTCTGTCTGTGTGTCTGTGTGTAAACAGGATATCTCGAGAACGGTAATAGCTAGAGACTTGAAATTTGGTATACAAATTATTTTATACACCAGACGAACCACGAAACTTTTGGTCGAAATCGGCCGCATTCTGCGGCTGCAGGGCCGCAAATATTAGCCGCAAGCGCCGAATCTTTCAATTGGTTAAAGATACAAAAAAAGTTAGAGAACATTATATCCTTAAATTGAAAAATTAATAGGAGTCTTCTCTGATCATTTTTTTGATATCTTGAACTTTTTGGACCTCGGCCTCAATTTACCGGTATTTTGGGGGGGACCCGCTTGGACTAACTTTTTTATTATTCACCCTAGATGGGGGTTGCGACATATCAAATCCAATGATTTTGAAGTGCTGATTACGAATTTGGCATTGATTTTCAGCTATCTGCTACCGTTGAGTCACCAGTGGCGGAACTCGACTTCTTTTTTTGGGATAAGGAAAGTTGTGTGATGTTTACACCAGATTTTTTTTTTATTTATTTTACAATCTCAATCATTCATGTTACAATGTGTTATGGACGACTATATTTTTACTTTCCTTATCTTATAATAAGGAAAGTATTGTATTCGTCGAAAATTTGACCTACCCAGTTTTTCACATTTCTGGACGAATCATGGCCTCAGGATACCAAAAAAGTTGTTTTCAGCCATTGGTCCGTGCGTCTGTCTGTCTGTCTGTCTGTCTGTCTGTCTGTTTGTGAACAGGATATCTCAAGAACGGTAAAAGCTAGAGACTTGAAATTTGGTACACAAATTAATTTTATACACCAGACGAACCACGAAACTTTTGGTTGAAATCGGCCGCATTCTGCGGCCACAGGGCCGCAAATGCTAGCCGCAAGCGCCGCTTCTTTAAATTGGTTAAAGATACAAAATTTTTTAGAGAACAACATTTTCTTAGATTAAAAAAATAATAGGGGTCTATTCTGATCATTTTTTTGATATCTTGAACTTTTTGGAACTCGGCCCCAATTTACCGGTATTTGGGGGGGGACCCGCTTTGACTAACTTTTTTATTATTCATCCTAGATGGGGGTTATGACATATCAAATTCAATGATTTTGAAGTGCTGATTACGAATTTGGCATTGATTTTCAGCTATCTGCTACCGTTGAGTCACCAGTGGCGGAACTCGACTTCTTTTTTTGGGATAAGGAAAGTTGTGTGATGTTTACACCAGATTTTTTTTTTATTTATTTTACAATCTCAATCATTCATGTTACAATGTGTTATGGACGACTATATTTTTACTTTCCTTATCTTATAATAAGGAAAGTATTGTATTCGTCGAAAATTTGACCTACCCAGTTTTTCACATTTCTGGACGAATCATGGCCTCAGGATACCAAAAAAGTTGTTTTCAGCCATTGGTCCGTGCGTCTGTCTGTCTGTCTGTCTGTCTGTCTGTCTGTCTGTCTGTCTGTTTGTGAACAGGATATCTCAAGAACGGTAAAAGCTAGAGACTTGAAATTTGGTACACAAATTAATTTTATACACCAGACGAACCACGAAACTTTTGGTTGAAATCGGCCGCATTCTGCGGCCACAGGGCCGCAAATGCTAGCCGCAAGCGCCGCTTCTTTAAATTGGTTAAAGATACAAAATTTTTTAGAGAACAACATTTTCTTAGATTAAAAAAATAATAGGGGTCTATTCTGATCATTTTTTTGATATCTTGAACTTTTTGGAACTCGGCCCCAATTTACCGGTATTTGGGGGGACCCGCTTTGACTAACTTTTTTATTATTCATCCTAGATGGGGGTTATGACATATCAAATTCAATGATTTTGAAGTGCTGATTACGAATTTGGCATTGGTTTTTAGTTATCTGTTACCGTTGAGTCACTAGTGGCGGAATTCGACTCCTTTTTGGGGGATAAGGAAAGTCGTGTGATGTTTACACCAGATTTTTTTTAAATAAATTTTCATTACAAAAATTACAAGTTGTACAAAATAATATACAATGACAAAATACAGTACAAAAGTTAGAATACAATTAAAATATAGGTTCAGGTTTCAATGGTAAAATTATATACTGTTAACGTGTTAATCAACCAATATTTACGCATACTCAAATCTGCTTAAATACGTCGTGAATAAAATACACAATATAATTAAAAATAAAGATAATACGCTTAGGAAAAGAGATCCTCTTTGTTCTTTTTATACATTTCTAACTGGAGGGTAATATCCAAGAATGTCTCAGGAAGATTTGAATTTTATTTTCCATAAACCCACAACATTTGAAATATATTCAAATATAAAAAAAATATTGAAAAACATTTTTACCGCTTTATGAATAGCGTTTGGAATTCCGAAGAAAGCAGCGTATTCAAATATGTAACTACAGGCTATTCAGAAACACAAAGAAAGCATATTAATTTTAATAACATATTGATAACCAGTAGCTTGTTCCAGAATCACTTTTTGCTCTCCAAATCTACGAATCTCCCTTTTCAACTGTCACACAACGCACTCTGATTGGTTAAATTGAACGCAATAACCAATCAGAGTGCGTTGTGTTACAGTTGAAACAGAGATTGGAGATTTGGAAAGTGACAATGTTTCTGGAACGGGCTTCAGTATTGACGAAAACGCAGATTGGTTGATAGACAACAAAACATGCATTTCTAACAAGTTCTTGCAACTAATTCAGCTGAAATCCTGAAACGCTTTCACAGAAGAAACATAATTATGTAGCATATCAAGCAGTAAGGTTTCAAATCATTGTAAGATGCCACAAAAGTGGAAATTAGAAATTCAAAAACATCAAAGTCCGGAAGCGGACTCCTCCGCATCTTTTGACATGGAGGTTGCGTCGTGAAGTAATTACACATTTTCAAATGGCTTTACATTCTTTGAGATGGTTTTCATCTTCACTCGGGACAAGGTGGAGGGTAGGTATGCCTTAAACTTGAAAGATATAGATCCACAGACCTTTTGATCATTCGCTCGTTTCGGAAAATAATTTGCACGACAAGATTACAAAATTACAAAGGCTTATTACAAAAAGGAAATCAGCTATTTACCAGAAGCACGAAATCATTCAAAATGGCGGCTGTCTTTAATATTGAACAGCGAAAACTAAGAAGCAAATGATAACTGTAAACTATTCGAATTCAGCACAGTTTGATGATCAGCTGAATTTATATAGCATCTTTTCATGTTCATGTTATGGCATTTCATACAAAGGTGTTATCCAAAAACACACTGTTCCTCGTACAAGTTTTAATAACTGAAGATGGAAACAGTAGGGTGGAAAATTTTGTTAGTCAGAAAGTTTCCAAACTCAAGTTCCTCGTATCTCTCTAAAACTTTCCTGACCCGGGGAGTGTCAAGTGCTGATAGAGTGGCGAGAAATAATTGATAAGAAACAGGCAGGAAAGGGTCTGACAGTTTGTCAAAAGCTCTTGAGTGCCATTAGCCTGGAGGCAATACCTTAACGAGTCAGGACTTACCTGAAAGGTGCTTGGGAAGGTATTATGAAGTGCACCAGCATTGATGAAGTTGTGGAATTCTCAACTACATGCTTCAAGTGTGGTATGAAAGAAAATTCTGACGAGGAATGAACCCATATTATTATTGAATACTTTATTAAAAGTACAAATACAAACAAATTAATTACAAAATTGATAATAATAAAAACTAGAAAAAACATGAATACAATATAAGTCTACAGATGTCCTAACTATGCACCCAACAGATACTATGCCTTCAATCTGTATGACTGAGGAGTGAGCCGAAAGACCGGGAAGTCTAGAGTTCGATTTTTAATTTGTTCACATTTTCGTTCGTTTTATATTTGATTTTGACAGAAGATAAATTTACGAAACATACATAGATTGGTAGCTGTGTAAAAGAAGACACAGGTTTCTACTTATACATATGTAAGTCTAATAGACTCTATCATCTCTTAGAGCAATTCTCAGACTGTGACAAGAGCTACAAGAAGTTACCAACGAGCATCTTCATTGTTCCAGACAGGCCGTAAATAACTGAGGAAGATACTTTGATCTTTCAAACCAAACCTGATACCCTTGAAAGTCTAAGAAATACCAACCAAAGTGGAGACCCATACCAAAGCGTTGAATCACACTAAAACACTTCTTCTGTTTTCTTAAAACTGGTTGGATTCCTTTTTTTAAAAAATGAAGATATTTATTATTATTATAATACATCTTTCTTAAGGGTGTCCTCGGTCTGTAAGATCAAATAATTAGAAATCAGAGAAAAAGAGTCGGTGAGGAAATCTAGGTGCATCTGGTGCATAGATGAGATTATTTTTCTTCTTGAAGCTGATTAAAAAAACCTTTTGGAGATAGTTTGAATGAGTGAGTGAGTTAGATAAGAGTAAAGTTGTTTTAGATGTAGTAATACATAATTTTTATTATCACATACTCACCTGTTTTGTTTAAAACTGCAACATAGCCTAAATAAAACTAGATGGTTAATGTATTCAGCAAAATAAAAAGTAAAACAGTACAACGTCTTGAATTACCTTGAATTTAAATAGAAGTTAAGCATAAATATTATGTAAGTCAAGTTCCCATAAAGTCAATGTTAGTCCGACAAAATGACCATCGATCATGTTTCTTACAAACTTTTCTTCACTTGTACAACTTTTCTCAGGACTATTTAGTTGTTTCAACTATGCAAAAATTAATTTATAATTTTATTAAAATGAAACATTGAATCCCATGCTGTGAAAAAATCGCGTAAAGTCAAATTAAATTACTGAGGAAGATATAAACATGCAGTTGCAAGCGAAGTAAAAAAAAAAACAACAACAACAAATAATCAATGGGATGATTGATTAAAACATCCAACTACTAAACAAATAGTGATTCAAATAAATAAATCAAGTCAATAAATGACATAAATACCTACTAAACTCAAAATATGTAGATACAATTCATTGACTCCCTCTCCACATGATATCTCTATATATAAAACAGAAAAAAGGACTACCTACCTACCTACCTACCTACCTACCTACCTACCTACCTACCTATGTTTGTTTGTTTGTCCGGAGTTGTTTAGCCAAAACGGTAAGAGATAGCGAAAAATGTCTCAGAATTGACCCCCCCAAAACCATTATTGCTTTGTCCAGAAAAATTATAAAAAGTTCAAAAAGGCATTGCTGTCCAGCAGTACGGCCATGCCTTAGTAAATTTGAAATTTAGTCCCGTTGCAAAGCACGGGCAAACGGCTAGTCATTCTATAAGTACACTTTCAATTTATTAAAATCCATTGAATCAACTAACGTTTAGGAATATAAATGCGAAAAAAAAATACGTCTACGCCGGAAATCAAACGCGAGTCACCTGCGTACAAGTCGAATGCACTACCAACTGCGCACCACGTTGACAAGAAATACAACGTTAAGGAATTAATGAATTTGAAAGATATTGTTTGAAATAAAAGTATGAGAACTATCACAATGAAACTAATCTTAATATCAAAGTACATAACATCAATTGCGCACTACTATAAACTGTTAGCATAATGGGACTCCCTGTCTCGAGCTGACAGTCTAAATAAAGCACTACTATACTATACTATACTATACTGCCTATATTCACGAATTGAAAGATTTGAAACTGACTGTAAAGCGAATCAAAGAACTAAACTAGCGAAGTAGAATAATAGAAATAGCACTCTAATAAAAACCAATCAAGAAGGACCGAGAAACACCGAAGCCACAGGTTAGAGATTATTTCAGATGGGATCATTACGTTATTCATTATCAAGGTAGAAATCAAAACAGCCCCGGGCGAGTAAAGCGGCTGCAGAAGACATCAGGAGATTCAAAACAATGGAATGGAATGAGCTCTGGGAAGCAATTGGATTCAAAAGCGGGGGCTGTGGCTTTGTGGATTAATTTAATGGTTTACGAGGATATGGAAGATGTTATGTTCCTAATGGTTGCAGGGTTTGAGCACCCTCCAATAAATGTAGCAAAACCAATATCCATATACTTTTGAGTTTGTTTTGTATCTGTCTCATGAGAATATGCGTTTTTGTTTCATTGTGTCTGAAGATTTTATTACTTCCAAAGTTACTGCTTCATTATGCGATGATCTATCTATTGGCATAAGAATGGGATTGCTCATTTAGTTAAAAATTGACATGAAGAAATTCTGTCTCATGCTTTCTTTTCATGATAATATATGTTCTATGGTACATGGTAACATGTCCTAATAAAATAGTATAAATAATCAATACTTTACGTATAGTATAAATAATCAATAAATTCTATAAGCATATTTAGAGAAAATTCGATTTGATTTTTTTAACATGAATAAAAATAGTTATAGCCAATGTAGCTCACGATATAAAAGGGACATGAATACCTATCCACTTTGTATTAAAAGTTTAAGAGACATGCCATTTCGCAGCCTTTCCCAAGTATGTTCAAAAATGGTCACACGACACACCTTTCACGCAAATCGTTATGATAATGGGGTTAGATATGGGAGTCAAGTGTCTCCCTGTAATGGCAGGTGAACCAGACTTACCAAAGCGCTTAAGGTTCAAACTGAACATTGATCAAATTTACACCTCATTAAGTTGTATTACACAACACAAACTGCTCCAATAATTGTGACTCGGTCATAATAAATTGATTTCATTCTTAGATTTATCGATTTAAAGAGATTATGCGGGCACGCCCAAGCTATAAAGTGTTTGGTGATCCCAGGCTGGACCTGTTGTCAAGGTAGACGAGGCGATGATGTCGGTCAAGTGCCCCGACCAGGACCATACGCCTCCTCATAAATACCCGAGTCCAGGGCTGCACCCAAACAGACTCTGGCTTATCTCCGATTGGACTCACTCTAGTTGTTGTCTGGTTTTATTTGCTATGAAATTGGTCATTTAGCTTTCTCCATGGACTTAACAAGACGGCTTGTATAGTCTTATGGGTCTCATGGGAAGCCTTGGTTGGCAGACTTACCTAGTCGCAATGTGGAGAAACCACATGCAAGGCAAAGGTTTCTATTTGTATAGTAAAAATGTTTACCTAAATTTCCTCAACTTCTAAATTTGCTGAAGGAATTGTTGTTATTTCTGTCATTGATTTTTACCTCAATTATTTTAATCCTTGAGATTTTTTAGAACTTTTCATCCATATCGAAGTGGTACTTTGAACATAACTTTTGACCTCAATATCGAAATGATGTCCTGCGGTGTCAACTGACCATTTAAAATGAAAATTTCTAGCATAAAAAAATATCTGTATTATATCCTGTCCAATTCTGAGAAATAAATAAATTCGAGCGACAGAAAAAGTCGGTCAAAGGACCAGATATACTCAATAAATAATGTCAATCCAACAGTTGATTGACAAGTAAATCTTGCTTTTCTGCACGTGTAAATGATAGAACGTCGAGAATAAATACAGTTCTGATGAAATGAATTTTCATTTCAGATTCACCCCTATTTACATTGGAATTTTATGGACACCAGCAGATATTGTGAAATTTCTCGGTAAACTCAATGAAAAGTTCATATTTATATTTATTCATACAACTTGTGTATGTACAATTCTACACTGTACTAAATAAAAATGAATTTTATTGTAAATTAGTTCATTAGACAAACAATTAAAAAATCAGGGTGAATGTAGATGTATAGAGAATATACATGTATTCATTATTACTCGTATAAGGGTATAATGTTCACGTGCATTACAAGTGTTCAAGAGAATATCCGTGCATTGGCAGTCAAGGCGCTAGTCTGGTAATCCAGGTAGCGTAGGGATCCGTTGCTTCGAATCCCACCCAGTGCATGAATTTTTCGTCATTAATTTCAGTTTTTGACCACGTAATAATAATAACCCTCAGAGTTTTATATTATTATAAGCTGAAAGAGAAAACACAATTTATTGTTGGTTTTCTTCAAAGGATCATAGATGCGTTGATTGGACCAGTTTTTGCGACCTACAAAGAACTTTCGATTCTTTTTTTTTTTTTTTTTTCAACAGAATTAAATCTCAACATTTACAGGCGATTGGTTGAAGTAACAGGCGACATGAAGTCAGCATTTTATTTAAAACAGAGACTCGCTTTGGCCCTCCCAAGGGGCAATGTCAGTGAATAAAGCCCTTGGTTGACAGTAAATGTGCCATACTAGGCACATTCACTACTGTCCACCAAGGGCTCGATAAGACTTCTCTAAATTGATTTAAAAAAAAAAAATATATATATATATATACAGGGTGGCGCAGTGCGCATGACCGCATTTGAAATTGTTACCATGCGATTAATAATTGAGTTAAGATATTGAAATAAAAAGTAATTTGTAGAAAAAATGTGGAAGTTTAATTTACATGAGTCAGTTTTTCACGTATGAAAGATGATGCCCCACAAAAGACGTCCTTGCCGAGTTACACATTCTTCGAGACGCTCGCTAAATCATCACGTTCACCAACATCTCCTAAGGAATCCGAGCGATTTCACGGCGGATAGTTTCCTTCAGGTGAGCAACGGTACGAGGTTTGTCGACATAAACTTTGGCCTTTAGATATACCCATAAAAAAATCACAAGGAGTGAGTTCGGGTGAGCGTGGCGGCCACAGTGCGTCCCCATTCCGGGAAATCACAAGACCGGGAAAAATTTGACGCGGAGAAGTTGGACGTGAAAAATTGACTCATGTGAAATAAACTTCCACATTTTTTCTACAAAATACTTTTTATATCAATATCATAACTCAAATATTAAACGCATGGCAACAATTTCAAATGTGGTCATGCGCACTGCGCCACCCTGTATATGTATATATATTTTCAAATATCATCATCATCATAGGCTGGCGTCATCGTGAACGATGGTAGCCAGATAGTGGAGGGAATGACTCAGCACTTCTACTACTGTCTTTACAAGGAGGCTAATTATTGACAAGGGACCCCAAAACCAAGCCAATGCTGGTCTACTCCTCTTTATAGTCCCCCAGCCAGAAAACTAACAAAAAAAATAAAAATAAAAAAATGTTACAGTTTCAATTTAAATGATGTTTACATTACTAAACAACTTGCGTATAATTCGGCCCATAAATCAACCACTTGCTTCCAAATTCTGCCATGGACCAAGTCCCCTGAGCAACAATACTTCCCACCCTAAATATGTTCATAAATACACTGGCTAAATTCAGAACAAGGTTACACACTAAATTAATGTGATTAATTTGCAACTTAAAAACCTGTTAGAACCAACTTGGGCAGATTTGAAGGTGAACTGAATGAAACCATCTGATCTTTAGGAATCTCAAGATTTGGAGAATTATTTTTACGTAATATTGTGTCTGAAAAAAGGGATTCGAACTCACAACCTGCAGAGTCAATAGACATAGACATTCTAGACATTCCTGTTCATATCCAGACAGATAATATTTTTGTTTGATTGTTGTCACAAAAATAGACATAGAGTAGTAGTGTTATAAAATGGCTCAATTCCAATACATCTTCTCACTTTTATGTTTATACCTACTGACTACTGAGGAAAGTAGTAACTCTTTGATCTCTTTTAGAGTTGCAGGAGCATATCACAAAAGATCTATTTAAGGCCGCAGTGACAAAGAGCATTCATAGCCGACAGCCCTACTTATACCAATAACAAAACTCGAACGAATGTCAGCTTGTACCAATATATTTAGAATCATCGAATCTGTTATGTCATCTTTTTTTCCAACTTCCAAAGCACAAAGCAACCCCCCCCCCTTTCCCTCCTCCACTGTATGTCTTTTCCTTCCTGAAAACTGATAAAAGCTATTGAAAATTGTACAAAACAACGGCATAATGCTAAAAATTTAAACAACTCGGGAGGAAAAAGTTTCGCAGCTTACGAAAAATTAAAATCGCTAAATCAGCAGTTTTAATGTGTCAGGGCTGGGTGTTTTTTTTTTCATTTCACAGGGGCCTGATCAAGGACAGTACAGCCGTTCTTCAGTGCACATGAGATATTGAGCTGTTTGCTTCTTCATGTCCATTCATTGTGAAGTTAATGTTTTCAATTTCAATGATGTTTCTAGGATTGACGAAGGCTTTTCTCCCCTCAACGTCCAGAAACTATGCTGTGGGCTCTCTACATGTCCTTACTTTTGTGAAATAGAGTGAAAATTAGATAGTCGTACGTCAATTTCAAATGATCCTATTTGAAAGTCCACGGCACACCGTCAGTCAGACCTTTCCAAAAACAGCTTGATAGAATAATGCACTTTCTGACATTGAATTTATGCACTTTCTGAATAATGCACACTCTGACATTGAATTTAAGCCCTAAAGTCGGAGCACACAGGAATTCCTTATTTTATTCAATCACTTGTCTCTTTACTTTTGGACATATCATCTCAAATACAGGTAGTTTAGCCATGCGCGGATATAGCCCTCTTGTACTGGGGGGGCACAATCGCACAATATACCTAACTAGCGGGTTACACCCGCCGCTTCGCAAGCCTATCACACACACACACACACACACACACCCACCACACCACACCACACACCCACCACACCACACCACACACGCACACACACACCACCACCACCACACACACACCACGCACCCACCACAGACACACACCACACACACACACCACACACACACATCACAAACACCATCACACACACACACACTCACACAACACCACCACCACACACACACAACACCACCACCACACACACACAGACACACACACACACACACACACACACACACACAAATGTCAATATTTTTCGTGTCACCCATCCATTTCTTGTCCTTCATGGAGTTCAAGAATGGCTCATCAGAATTTCGCGATCAATATGTCAAATGAAGACTACAACCCTTGCAAAAACATTCTCGCTTTGAGTTGATAGTTCGTCACGACATATTTCGAGAAAAAATGTCAGCCAGGTCAAAAAACGTAAACACTTTTTGTTTACCCATCCATTTTATGTCCTTACTCAACGTAGCTCAAGAACGGGTCATCAGAATTTCGTGATTGATATCTCAAATGAAAACTTGAAACCTTGCTTAAAACTTTCTATTTTTGAGTTGATACGCCGCCCCCGTGGCGCCGTCACGACAAATTTTGAGAGAAAAAAATGTCATTTCGATCGAAAAATGTGATCTTTTTGTGTCACCCATCCATTTTTTGTCCTTACCCCGTTTAGCTGAACCCTAGAGATATATTCCCTGATCCAAATGGACCTAAAGGTAAAATTTCAGGATTCTCGGACAATCTGTGTGGATTTGACAACTTTATTATTTCTTATTATTCTTAGAATTGTGAATTATTTTGGGTCCCATGCACCCCTAACTTATTGAGATTTTTTTTACGGGATTAGTCTTAGAATTGGGAATTATTTTGGGGCCCGTGCCCTCCTAACTCATTGAAATTTTTTTTTTACGGGATTAGTCTTAGAATTGGGAATTATTTTGGGGCCCGTGCCCCCCTAACTCATTGAAATTTTTTTTTTACCGGATTAGTCTTAGAATTGGGAATTATTTTGGGGCCTGTGCCCCCCTAACTCATTGAGATCTTTTTTTTTTACGGGATTAGTCTTAGAATTGGGAATTATTTTGGGGCCCGTGCCCCCCTAACTCATTGAGATTTTTTTTTACGGGATTAGTCTTAGAATTGTCAAATATATTGGGGCCCGTGCCCCCCTACCTCATTGAGATTTTTTTTTACGGGATTAGGTATAATGAAATTTGAGAAACACCGTTTACCGAAAAAATCTGGGGGGGCACGTGCCCCCCGTGCCCCCCCCCTATATCCGCGCATGAGTTTAGCCATTCCAACCGCAAGCTACATTAGCACATACAGAGTGTTCATCTTTAACGTGTGGCATAGAAAACTAACACGTAGAAACGGATTTTGGTCTGGTTCACCCTTTTGTACGCTTTAACACATTGGAATTGGATGCCAGCCTAGTTTTTCGATATTGTAACATGATACAGGACTACCACTACTAAACTTTTGATTTTTGTGTAGCCTGGTACCAGCGGAAAAAAGAAATACATTGAAATGTGAGCCTTATGGGTGTCACATGTCACATGTACAGAACTACAACAGTCTCCTGTGACACTAATAAGGGTTGCATGTACTAGAGTTCAAATGGTAGTGTGATCTTTATAAGGGTCACATGTACCAGGCTACAAGGCATTGTGATTCTTATGTGGATCACATGGCGTCCAATGTTTATACTGATTATACTGATGTGTTAAATACCTACTGGCGACCTTTGGGGACCGAAAACCGTTTTTACGTTTTATTTTCCTATGGAACACATTACAGGTGGACACCGGGTATATAACATTTGGGTGAACGAAGTGCAAATTGCATCTGGAAAGGTAATGCAATGACTGTACCTTGGCTACGAGCCTGCTGCTGGGTGACTAAATATTGAAAATGATAAAGAGAAACTTTTTGTCGCCTAATTGTAATGTTTTTAAGAGAAAGAGTGAAATGGGATGATAAAAAATCGGGCAAGTGGGTGAAAATGGGAGGATAAAGAGTAGGGCAGAGAGGGAGTGAGTGAGGATTGGAGGATAGAAAGTAGGGGAGAGAGAGGAAGGGTTGAGGAGAAAGAGAGAGAGAGAGAAAGAGAGAGAAAGAGAGGGGGGGGGCAATGAACAACGAATATATTTTTTCTGTTTGTCCAGATAAGCCTTTGTACACAGAATAATGAGGTTTCCAGCTTCCCAGGTTTCCAAATTACAGCTGCAATGCTAGCCTATGCTCTCTCCATACATTTTCCTGATTCTCTACCCTTTCCTCTTCCAACTAATAGTCCTCATGAAACATTATATGAGGGTAATATATGCTACTTCTAATAGGAAAAGCCCAATAACAGGAGTTCTGCCCACGAGAGGTCGATGATAAGATTGATAAGAGACAGAGCGATCATATGATGACATTATGCGCTCACATTTTAACATATTCTCCGAGTTAAAACCAAAATGGGAACAAATGCGATCTCCTTGCAAAATCAAAGAATCGACGCTTTTGATTGTGCCCACAAACCTCCCATCTATTGATATTCAAATCAGATTTGTGAAGAAAAAATAATCTGATGTCGCTCAACTTGTGAAATGCAAGCTGTGGAAAGACTGAAATTGCACGAATTAAACAAATAAACCCCCCTGTTAATACTCTCATGCAAGAATTGGCCCTAACCTAATTGGACGGGGATGTGATAACCTTTAAAATTCACAATGAACGCAGATGTGTTCATTTCCAGGCAGTTACGATCCATTGTCTCGAGAACGAAGCTTATAGCCAGTGATTTGAGCATACATAATGATAAACAACCTGATGTCCAGAAGAGTTCACACTCCTGGGAACCTCTTGATAATTTATTTTGGAGAACCTCCACACAGCGGAACAATTAACTCCAACGTCTTCTATTGCATCACGCAAATTGTTCAATTCAACTTGACGTAAGTGTTTAAAAAATTGCTTATTACATAAAAAAATTAGCAACCCGCAGATTGAAAACCATTGTGAACTACAATGTTCACCATCTACAAGCTCGATAATGTGTGTTTATGGGTGACCTGAAACGGAGCATCGTCTTTCACTTTTAAACAAAGAATGTTCTCCAGTTGAATAAATTGTCTTTTCGTTGCTAACCTTTTACAACAAAAGTCATTGATTTATGTGTCCGCCGTGCTTTATGAGCCACGCGAGACCAGTCGGCCTCTAGACGAATTTATGGAAATATGTCAGATATAAATTTCAGATAGTGACAATTCAAATTGTTTGACCAAACTATTCTTGAATATCTCGATTTCAGAAGCAAAAAGTAACCATCAAGATACGTAAATGTTAATGGGTCAAAAAAAAAAAAAACATGGATAATTATAATATTTCATAGAAGGAACAGATTAAGATGCTGCTGATATCGCTCAGTGAAGACATTATTGAAGATTCTAAAGGAGAAAACATGGTATTAGAAACCAGTAAACAAAATGTTGCATTGCATAATGAGATGCATTGGCGTCGCAACCTATCCCAAATTATGGCAAACCTAATAACTAATAGCTGTCCATGTGGTTCCGTGTTACATGATGCTAATGTGAACACAATAATTAAAACATTCACAAAAACCAAAAATAAAGAAGACATTCAATTCGAAAGGTTAATTCATTTGGGAGAGGTATATAGACATAGAAGCGAGTCTCATGTCTTCAGAAGCTTCACATCTGCTGTGGTTAACCAAGCGATGTTACAATCTGCATTACATCTGTTGAGTTTACATTGAGAAGGTGGAGAAAGAAATGATGACACAACCTGAAATCCAGATTAGAAAATAATGAATCCACTCGGAAGTGTTAAGTAAATGGTCTAGGTGTAAATGAAATAACCAAAGACTTCAATGAACCATTCACTGCTGTGGTTTCAGTAGCTGTTCGTGAGTGTAACCAAAATAAAATCCAGATAAGAGACTTACTTTCAAATTGCGACAAGCTACAGACGCTAGATTTGTGGTTTATGTTAAGAAAGTAAGAATGTTTTACAAGAAATGACGACTCTGTGTGACATAAGGAACATTTAGAGAAATTAGCATCTTCCTGGAAAAGAGGAACCGGTAGTCAAGTGCTTAAGGCGCTAATCTGGCAATCCCGGTAGCGAAGGGATCCGTTGGATCGAATCCCACCAAAGAATTTATTACTTTCCTTATCTATAATAAGGAAACCAATTTATTACTTTCCTTATCTATAATAAGGAAAGTATTGTATTCGTCGAAAATTTGACCTACCCAGTTTTTCACATTTCTGGACGAATCATAGCCTCAGGATACCAAAAAAGTTGTTTTCAGCCATTGGTCCGTGCGTCTGTCTGTCTGTGTGTAAACAGGATATCTCGAGAACGGTAAGAGCTAGAGACTTGAAATTTGGTATGGTAATTTATTTTATACACCAGACGAACCATGAAACTTTTGGTTGAAATCGGCCGCATTCTGCGATCGCAGGGCCGCAAATATTAGCCGCAAGCGCCGCTTCTTTGGCTTACGAATTTGGCACTGATTTTTAACTATCCGTTACCGTTGAGTCACCAGAGGAATTCGACTTCTTTTTGGGGGATAAGGAAAGTCGTGTGATGTTTACACCAGATTTTTTTTCCTCATTTATTTGAGTAAATGACCACATAATAATAAGACTCTAAGGTTGGTTAGGTGGTAGAAACCTTCCACTAAAGAGTATTATTATTAAGCATTTCACTTTATCTGTTGCTTTACACCAACGTTGTCAGCCCAAATTGATGAGATGATAGCCCAGGGATGTCAGCCAAGCTCTGATGTCTTACCACTATCCCGTGTTCAATTTCCCAACGAGACAAAGAAATCTGAACAACATTGTCTCTGTTCCGAATGACTGGCTATCTACTACTCCATCTCTTTTCTCATTTTGAACTGATTAAGTTGTACGAAATTAACATCGATAACTGAAGTCATTACTTAGCATCGGTTTTCCCAATTTAAGGCAGTACGCAATCCGAGCGCCACAGAGGTATTAAAGAACGTCCATTAGGGTGGAATCAATGTACATTTTTATAATACCTCTGTGGCGCTAAGTCTCGGATTGCGTACGATGTCAGATACGGAAAACCGACGCTTTGCAGTTACTTGAGTTATAGATTTTATCTAATAATTTCGCACTTAATTTTGCCCTAAATTTCATCCGGTTGAAATTTTCTACATACTATCCCAACCTGAACATTTGTCTCTCGAGCAATCAAGAGGTTGTCAGTCTTGTCACCCTGAAAATTCTGAGCCCGCAATCATACTCGCGAGTCACGTCACACGTCGTGGTCGTACAGTAACTAATGTGGAACTATTGGAAATGGGGGCGTATTTCAGTTAGAAGCTCTAATTATAGTCCATCAAGCCCGCATTGACAGCAGTCATCAGATTTCAAGTTTGTTCTTTACTGTGAATTTCTAAAAACGCATGGATTTGGATACAATAGAAACTTCATGTTAAGTAGGTCAGTTTTCGATCAATTAGAAACTAACGACGGTTGAGCTATTGACATAATTGTTAGTTATCATCATATTGCATGAATGTTATACTTCTGTAAGCGATTTCTGAAAGAATTTTATACTTCTGTAAGCGTATTTCTGAAAGAATGTTATACTTCTGTAAGCGCATTTCTGAATTATCTATCTAGCAGAGATTTAATTTATTATCAGGGATGGTTTTTTTCAATTTTAGTTATACACACGCTATGGTTATACTGAATAAATTTAATATTAACATTATTTAAATTAAGAAAATTAACGCCTGCCGCACTGCACCGTAGGGTCTCAATTCTAAATTCAATAATTACTTATGTAACTTATGAATGTTTTCAGGAACATAATACATACATACATAACGACTAATTTTAAACGTAACAAACAATTTAACATTCATGAGTTGTCGCGTAACAGTAATGTTGGGAAAAAAGTAAGTTCTCGTAAATAAATAAATGACCATTTTACAGCTGTGCTGCTAAGTTTGGACTTTAGAACCATTTATCACAGGACTTTTCGGAGAGCTATAGAGATAGAAAATAAAATAAATATATTTCAAGAAACTGCTCACTTAACAGAGAGTTGCCACAAGGGCACAGCATAACAAACAATAATCAAATCAATTTTTTTTTTTTTTTTCTTTTTGATTTTTTTCCACCAAGTTGAGATAAATATAATGCATAATACCATGAGCAAATTATCGATTTCCACTCCCTCAACAATCCGGCCAAAGTCGGTCAATTCATCAGTTGCTAGACTCGTTATCACCCTGTACATAAACTTGACGTTATGTCATTAGGGCCCTCGAATGGGACACATCCGACCTTGGTGTGAACAGAAATGGAAAGTCTTATGGCAATGATCGCAATTACCGCTGGTGATGACCAGATGATAGCGACGAGCATATTCGCAGCGTTGCATGAGCGGAAACAGAGGCACAATGTAATGAGTGACACACTTCTGGGTGGACATTCCCTCCTGAGGTCCTCTTCAGTCACGCCTGCTGCAATGATGGTTCTATGAGGAATTCATCAATTGAATTCGTGTTTCAAAAAAACTATCTATGGAACAATTTTAGACATGGGGTTTTTTTTTAATGTTTACAAGACCCCTATCTTGAACACATTTTCAAAAAAAAATTTGAAACTATGTATTATCAACCCCCCTAAGATAATTATTTTCAAGTAAAATCCATTTTCAAATTTGTAACTTAGTTCGTTTTATAAGACACGCATCCAATTACTTATTTTTCTGGGTTTAACGTCGCTTTCAATTGCATGGTCTTGGTCATATCATGACGGCAGTTTTAACCACTATTCTCTGGGCAAAGAACTAAGATGCTCCAATTAACCGCACCCGGCATTAGTGGGGTCGGTAAAAGCCTGCAGAACGTGGATTGACATGATGACTATGGATGCATTCGAAGTGGCTGAAGAGATCCCCAAATAAAAAATGTATAGGAGTTTGTATCAACGTTTTTGGATATTTTGATTTGGGCAGTAATATCTATTGATTGGTTTGGGCAGTAAGATCTATTGATTTCTTGTCTTGAGTCTCAGTTCTACACCTGAACCAAGCTCTTGATTAGAGAAGCGAGCTGTTATGTGCGGAATATGAAGATTTTATACAACAGAATACCATGTTTATCCTGCAAGAATAATACTAAAGAGTCCTCTTTTTGTCCCCATCTTCTAATTATTTGTGCTTAACTGCATAGCACTGGGCTTAATTAGACTAATCGGGCAGTATAAATAAGGCGATATTATTATTATTTAAAAGATCTAATTGTAGAAATGTCCGGTAATTCTATCCTAACTACTAAAGTTGTGATATTAAGATCACAAAAGAACTCCAATGCAGATCAAAATAAAAACAAGTTGTACTTCATTTGACAAATCAAAAAGACTAAAAAATCATGCATGTGTCAAAATGATTTCCTAGACACGAATATAATTTCAGCATTTGAAAATTACATAGTCAGGAGTTAAGGACTAAAATGACATGAATGTCTAAGATTGTTTTGCAAATTAATCTAGGAGCTGAGATTTGCAAATTAATCTGATGGAATGTGAATGCAAGAGTGGCCATCTAAAGTGAAATTTTTAATGGAACATGCCATTGAAGTTGCCATATAAGGAGCACTACGAGTGGTTCGGTGAATTTTGGCTCAGCAAAAATTCAAACGCATAGAGTGAGAACTTATTAAGCTGTAGTATAATGTGTTAGCTCTAATTAATATCCTAAGCTGTACATATACTTTGTGTTATTAAATTTGTGCGAAAATTGTGTTTCTGAAATATAAGGTTACAAATTTTCGAGCAATTATAGGTATCCAATCATGATTATGTTTCATATCATAAACCGTTCATACATTTTGTGGTTTAAATTTGTGCAAAAAATGTATTCCTGAAATATAAGGTTTATAATTTTAGAGCAACTATCCGATTTTTAGTAATCTTCCGCTTCTTAAACATATTTTATATCATTATATTTACGATCACCTATTTTTCATGTCATTTGTACCAGTTGTTATACGTGCATGTTCAGTATGTTCACTTATGTATACATATCGATACGATAAATAATAATAATTTGTTTCTCTGTGTTATTATATAACAATTTTAGTGGGGTTGCGCAGAATTATAGTACTTTTCCGTATTTTTAATTCTAATATCCTAATTTTGCCTACAATTCCACCACTGGTCGCTGCTAACATAGCAGCTACGCATTTTTCCTCACAAGGTATGAGTGGACCCCGAACACCCAAGTACAGAGCAAAAAAAATCCTGCCCCGCTGAGGATCGAACCCAGGTCACCGTGCGTGCAATGCTTAGCACGCTAACTCACTCGGCCACGGTGACTACTCCCATACGATAAATAATACTTATGTACAATGTACATAATCCTAAATTTTTATATCGATAAAGAAGTTTTACGCGTGAAATTTTCAGAGTCAACACTCTGACACATAACATGGTACCGCTATTTTTCGCTGACGTGCAATTAAGGTTAACATAAGAAAACACACTTGAAACTGAAGTTTGGTTCGTCTAAAATTTTAAACAAACGATCAACTAAAACTAACAAATACGTGTTTACCTCGAACAAATGTTCAAAAGTTCACCAAAAATTGTTGTTTTTTATGCAGAAATAATAAGGTATCTTTGTTTGTTCTAATTTCATAAGATACCACTGCAAGGTGAAGTTGGAGGGGGGGGGGGGTTGTTTTTCATACAGGATCAAGTGCCTCTTTCATTTTTGAAATGCCCAGAACACTTGAATTTTTTTTTAATTAATAAATTATGGTAGAACATCAAAAGACTTGCCTTCGGAATTGTTACTATAAAACACCCTATATAATTATATTCTCGAGACCACTTTTCGTTTTCGTCATCTTTTTTCCTTTTCGTCAAAAAAAAAATTTCAACTTCAAATAGCACACTCTGTATTGTAACTATTGTATTTTCGAGAAGCAAAATCTCGCCTCTTTGTTGTCAACAGTAAACTTTTGATTTCAAAGAGACCGCCCTATAAATTCTCGAAATCCAAGTCTACATCTCTGTTTTTGACATCAGAAGTCATTTTTAAGTTTCAAATGGACCACCCTGTATATTCGCAAGACCCAACATCTCTTTTCTTTGTCGTCAGAAGTAAACTTTGACTTTTGTGTTTGAAATGTGTCAGCTTTCCTGTTCCTTCTTCCTTGGATAAACTTTTCGTTGAGGTTTAATCTTTTAATTACCATTATTATTTCTTCATCTCTGTCTAATCTCTGTATTCTATCTCTTCCTTCTCCTTCTCTCTCTCTCCTTTTATATGTTTTTCTTTTGCTCTCTTTTTACTATACTTCCCATTCTCTTGCTCTTTCTATCTTTTTTCTCTCTTTCTCTCTTTCTTTACTATCTTTTCCTCTTACTCTATCTTTCTTCTTCTCTGTTTCATTTACTATCTTTACCCTTCCCTATTTTTTTAACTACCTTTCTCTTTTCCCCTCTCTCCTCCCTGTCCTAATTTATTATTTTTTCTTTCTCTCTCTCTCTACTTCTTTCCTTTTCTCTCTTCTTTTGCTCTATCCTCTTTCCTCTCTCTCTCTCTGTTACATTTATATACTATCTCTTTCTCTTCTCTCTTTTTTTACTAATACTCTCTCTCTCTCTCTGTCTCTCTCTCTCTCTCTCTCTCTCACTGTTCTAATTTATTCTTCCTTCTCTCCCCTTTCATCTCTGCATTATGACTCAATTTCATCCCTTCCACATTATTTACCTTAAGGATTAATCTCCTTATCTTTAATCCTCCTTTACTAACTTACTAATCCTGACTAATTAACCGAGGAAAACACTTTACGAACTTCGGAACCTAATGTAGTAGGTATATTTATGAAATATCTCTCTCTCTCTCTCTTTCTCTCTCTCTCTCTCTCTCTCTTTGCTTTGCTCTCAACTCACTAGCCCCCCCTTTAACATTAACCGGCCTGGGTTGCCCCGGAACAGCCAGCACAAGAGTGCGCATGTCAGTGGTCACCCATGACCTCTGAGCCTGAAAGGACGTTGCTTAACTTTAGCAATTTTAAGAGAACTGCCCTACTACAGAGTGTACTCGATTTTCTAATTCCAACAATTGGATTTTAACCTGGACGAATATTTTATAAATAGTTGTTCAATATTGTAATATTACCTATCTTATTTGTATTTTTTATTTGT
>CM044955.1:25999297-26010626 GCA_024516035.1 Bactericera cockerelli | reverse complement strand
AGGGGCACGGGACCCAAAATAATTCTCAATTCTAAGACTAATCCCGTAAAAAAAAAAAGATCTCAATAAGTTAGGGGGGCACGGGACCCAAAATAATGCCCAATTCTAAGACTAATCCCGTAAAAAAATCTCAATAAGTTAGGGGGGCACGGGACCCAAAATAATTCCCAATTCTAAGACTAATCCCGTAAAAAAAGATCTCAATAAGTTAGGGGGGCACTGGACCCCAAAATAATTCCCAATTCTAAGACTAATCCCATGAAAAAAAAAGATCTCAAAAAGTTAGGGGGGCACGGGACCCAAAATAATTCCCAATTCTAAGACTAATCCCGTAAAAAAAAATCTCAATAAGTTAGGAGGGCACAAGACCCAAAATAATTCCCAATTCTAAGACCAATACGAAATAACTAAATAATAAAGTTGTCAAATCCACACAGATTGTCCGAGAAACCTGAAATTTTACCTATAGGTCCATTTGGATCAGGGAATAGGTATATCTCTAGGGTTCAGCTTCACGGGGTAAGGACTAAAAATGGATGGGTGACACAAAAAAATCACAAGTTTCGACCGAAATGACATTTTTTTCCCTCAAAATTTGTCGTGACGGAGCCACGGCGGCGGCGTATCAAATCAAAAAGAGAAAGTTTTAAGCAAGGGTTCAAGTTTTCATTTGAGATATCAAACACGAAATTCTGATGAGCCGTTCTTGAGCTACGTTGAGTAAGGACATAAAATGGATGGGTAAACACAAAGTATTTACGTTTTTTGACTGAATGAAATTTTTTCTTGAAATATGTCGTGACGATCTTTCAACTCAAAGCGAGAGTGTTTTTGCAAGAGTTGGAGTCTTCATTTGACATATTGATCGCGAAATTCTGATAAGCCATTCTTGAGCTCCAGTAAGGACAAGAAATGGATGGGTGACACGAAAAATATTGACATTTGTGTGTGTGTGTGTGTGTGTATATGTGTGTGTGTGCGTGTGTGTGTGTGTGTGGCTTGTGTGTGTGGTTCGTGTGTGTGTGGTTTGTGTGTGTGTGTGTGTGTGGTCTGTGGTGTGGGTGGTGTGTGTGTGATGTATGGGTGGTGTGTGTGTATGTGTGAGTGTGTGATGTATGGGTGGTGGTGGTGTGTGTGATGTATGGAATGTGTTTGTGTGTGTGTGTATGATGGGCTTGCGAAGCCGCGGGTGCAACCGCTAGTTAGGTATATTGTGCGATTGTGCCCCCCCAGTACAAGAGGGCTATATCCGCGCATGCCTTACATCCTTAGGTATAACTTCCCTGTCCCTTAGCCCTAATCTTGAAACCATCAGAAACTTTTTATTATATTTTCAGAATTTAACAAACTTGAACTTTGGAATTAGGTATTTGCTTTTAGTAGGGGAAAGCTATATTCTTATATGTAGTTTTCCAAGGCACGATTTTAATGTAGAAAATCAAGAATGATCAGTACAATCAGTATCAGTACAAACAGAAAAAAATGATGGAATCAAAGAGGACGAAATTAGCCCAATAGGTACTGCGGCGACTTTTTTACTGATCATAAAATAGATTTAAGTTAATAAAAAAGTTATTATACATATTTGTGTTAATCACTTTCATGATATCACAACTACTCAAACTCGCTTTACTAAATCTACGCTGAAACCGGGACTTGAACCACCGACCTCCGGGTTACAAGTCCCCACCTTATCGATCAAGCTACTCAGGTCGGTAACTGATCATAAAATAATGTAATTAGAATCTTTTTACTTAATCAAATGTTTTATTTCACAGGACAGGTATTTGTCACTCAGAGGTTGACATAAAAAAATAACAAATTTAGAAACAATGCAGGTGCTTGAGGCACAAAAGACTAGTTAATCTGTCACAAATAAATAATTCGTGTACCTATATCAAACAAAATTAACAACCCTGTTTGTGACATATTTATGAAATCCTCAGGAACCCCTGAGGTCACGAGTTGTTTCTGAAAGAAAGAGTTGGACCAGACTGAATGTTTCTTCTGGGGAAGTTATGGGAAGAACCTCCAGCTCTTTTTTTTATACAAATTAACATTTTAAACCCATTCTAAAATATTTAATTGTATGTATTTGTATAAGCATTACTTTTGAGATCAACTATTGTAACATTTAAATTTGAATAAATACAATTATTTTTGATTTGTTACGTCTTGTAGCTTTTTTAATTTCTATTACCTGAATTGTTTTCGGTCGGTTTTCTTTATAGTATTATTATTTATTTTTTATACATTTTAAAAATTATCAATAATTTCAACCAACAGTTTTATGCCGTATCTTTACCATAACAACAAAATTCATGTATGCATGCAAGTAATACCCTGATAGTAATACTAAAACTATGCGTTTTGTCATTAACCTCAGTAGCTGGATCGATAAGGCGGCGGACTCGTAACCTGAAGGTCGGTGATTCGAGTCCCCAGTATGGCAAATATTTAGTAAGACGAGTTTGAGTAATTGTAATGAGATTGTTGGGGATTAATTCAAATAATATTATAACTATGCGTTCTATCAAGAACGTGGTACTTTTCGAGGGAAAATAAGAATGAATTGCATGCAACCGTGAGTCCGTCGTTTTATTAAATCACAATTATTAAGAATTAGCCGATCCTTCAACTTAAATTAAGGATGAGGTAGGTAATACTTCTTCCAGTCATTACTACACCAGTAAGTAGATAGGTGAGTTATCCACACAGAGTGAGTACCCTCGTTACCTTCAGCCATGGGAAATTGTCTCAAGTACGGGAACCGAACCAGTGATTCTCAATGTACCGCGGGATTACTATCTGAGGGCCTTATCCTAAGACTAAATTTCAACTATTATGAAGAATCTGGTCGGGAGTTATCGCGAAACAGACAGATGAACAGACAGACAGACAAACGAAAGCCAACAGTTCCAGTGTGCAAGTTAAAACAGAACCTCACTGGGTTCGATTAATAAGAAACAAAAAAGAAGCTAAGACCGTCCGTTAAGTCGGAGATTCTACCAATCACAGCGGACCAGTCAGTCATCAGACGAACACTACAGGAAGGACGGCTTTTGTTTGTCAGAACGGCACCCGTCCCAAGGTTGAATAGTTATTATTTGTGTTAATCAACTACGTGATAACTGATAACACAACTACTCAAACCCTGTTTACTAAATCTACGCTGAAACCGGGACTTGAAATACCGACCTCCACGTTGCAAGTCCGCCGCCCTATCGATCAAGCTACAGAGCATTGGCGAAAAATCGACAACGCTTGAAATCACGGGGTCCATCAAAGTATATCATTTTTTTAAGCAGAATTTTTTTTTATATCAAGGTGTTAAGAACCACTGGAGCAAGTTTTACAGACAAGTACACAACAGGAGATGTAAACTGCACGGGAGGAATGAAGAGTATACACATCACCCAGGCATGAGTAAGCTACATGCATAATTGTGTAAGTGAAGTAATTAATACTGAAACCTCAAGATTGAAATCCAAGCTGTGTGGGTATGATGAACACCGCAATGACCACGAGAGAAACATATAAAACCTGAAAACTGTTTAATATTTTGCAAAAATAAATAAACCAACCTTATTTCACAATACCAACTTTGAAGAACTCGCACACACGTACAAATACACCTTTCTTTCTGAAGACCGATTACATGTTATGTTGGTACACAGCACATGTATAAGACCCTTACAACATTAAGAAAAAAAAAGAAAAACAACTTCAACGGTCATGCACATGAGCTTGAAAAAAATAAAATATTTGATTAATTATTTAAAAAATAATTATTATTATTATTTAATTATTTATTAATAGGACATAATGATGTAATTATACAAATTGAAAGACAAAATTTAGAACAATATAAACAAGAAAGAAAAAGATAAACAACATAGATAAAATATACAGGGTGTCCCACCAAACTTGGACACCTCAAATTACTCGGCCCCTGAAAGAGTTTTTGAAAAATAAAAAAATCTACGGTACATGTGCTAATTATGCAGTTTCAGTTATGAAAAAATTTTTATACAGGGTGGTTCAAAAGTCAGAAATTGAGGTGTCAACTTTCGATTTTTAAATGGATCAACCTGAATTTTATTTGATAATTTTACTTTTAAATGATTCCTGAGTACTTTTTTAAACAAAAATATTACATACAGGGTGGTTTTTTTTCGACCAATTTTTTTTCTAAATCTTGAATAACTCAAGTTCGGTTAATTTTTTCGATAACAAGAAGAGAATGTGTTTGTGTAATGAATACACGCACTTTCAATTGGCATCAAAAAAATTTATATAGGGTGGTTCACAAGTGAAATAATGACTTGATTTTTTTTAAAATTGAGTTTTTTTAATTTTTTATTTAGGATTAATAATTCTCGTCTAATTTTACATATTTTTCGTTAGTCATATCGAAAAACAAAACTAAAGTGTTGCACAGGGTGAGACATAATTTTTTTGTAACACCCTGTATATGGGCAGTCAAAGAGACGCAAAATTAAATATAAAGACTAAATATGCAAGAAAAACTTTGGTTTTTAATTAAACTAAAAAGTTATGGTGTTTTAACTAATATTGTCGCATGGACCACCCTGTAGATATTTTCTTAAACCATCATATGGGTAGTCGAAACTGTCTAAAATTCAACGAGGAGTCCAAATCTGAAAGAAAAAAAAAATGAATTCAAAAAGCCATGCTCAATTTTGTGTCTACACCTACCTACTTTTTATTTCAAGTTTTAAAATCATTCAGTGACTTCAGTGTGGACACCAAATTGAAAATGGCTTCAAATTCGTGTTTTTTACTTGCTTTTCCCACATGATTCGAAGTGTTCGTTGAATTTTATACAACTTAGAGTACCTACATGATAGTTTAAGAAAATATCTACAGGGTGGTCCATGCGACAATATTAGTTAAAAAACCATAAAAAACTTTGATTTTTAATTGAACTAAAACAATTAAAAATCAAAGTTTTTCTTGCATATTTAGTCTTTATATTTAATTTTGCGTCTCTTTGACTGCCCATATACAGGGTGTTACAAAAAAATTATGTCTCACCCTGTACAACACTTTAGTTTTGTTTTTCGATATGACTAACAAAAAATGTGTAAAATTAGACGAGAATTATTAATCTTGAATAAAAAATTAAAAAAACTCGGTTTTAAAAAAAATCAAGTCATTATTTCACTTGTGAACCACCCTGTATAAATTTTTTTGATGCCAATTGAAATTGCGTGTATTCATTACACAAACACATTCTCTTCTTGTTATCGAAAAAATTAACTGAACTTGAGTTATTCAAGATTTAGAAAAAAAATTGGTCGAAAAAAAACCACCCTGTATGTAATATTTTTGTTTAAAAAGTACTCAGGAATCATTTAGAAGTAAAATTATCAAATAAAATTTAGGTCGATCCATTTAAGAATTGAAAGTTGACACCTCAATTTCTGACTTTTGAACCACCCTGTATAAAAAAAATTTCATAACTAAAACCGCATAATTAGCACATGTACCCTGGATTTTTTTATTTTTCAAAAACTCTTTCAGGGGCCGAGTAATTTGAGGTGTCCAAGTTTGGTGGGACACCCTGTATAACAGACATGTCCTAACTAAAGGGCGGGGTTATTGCCTATGGCAATCTCTTCCTCCCAGCCCTTATTTATAATTAAGATTTTTTAGATCGTTCTGGGCTTATTAGCTTTGTGCTTTGTCCAAATATAGATTTAATATTAACACCAACAATAATGCTGAGACGGAAAGAACTTGATGTGTGTCAAAGTTCACAATGGGCCAGACAAAAAACCACAGGTAACCAAATTTAAAATCATCAATGGGCCAGACAACAAACCACAGGGAACCAAATTTGAAATCACTAAGTCAGATATGAGCAAGTAGAAACTCAGTAACGGTGCCAATAACCAAAAAGTAAAAAAAAAACACAAAAAATCCAGCAAAAGGTCAGACAATAGTGGAGAAATATAATACATGGATACATAATATGTACATGGGGTTCGGTGGAAGAGAAAGCCACAGGCTTGAACCTAGCCCCTTGGTTCATTACATATTCTATTGAGTTCTTTTTTTTTCCTATGTTGCAGAATGTATCACATGTAGTTTACCAATAAAGTGTTAAATAATAATAATATCTTCGAGATTTAAAACAAAACTATTTTTTTTTCACAGGTCAGAATTTCGCGGAGAAATAATATATCTTGGATTGAATTCCACGAACTGGGGGGAAAATGTAAAGAAAACATCTCGACCAGACAGTTCGTCACCTGATAAAATAATCATGTCAGTCATCAGCCAATGATCGTTGAAGTCACCTAATGTTTGCCAATGTGCATGTCTGATGTCTACATGTATCTGACGCCGTTTGTTTGCTCTAAGTATTTCACTACTAATCCAATACACTGGAATCAACCGATTAGTTAAATTATTGGGTAATTAATTTTCGTTATACCGTGTATCTCACTGGTAGTCAAGTGGTTAACGCGCTGGTCTGGTAATTCAGAATGCGTGGGGATCTGTTGGTCCGAATCCCACACAGTGCATGAATTTTTTGCCATTCATTTGAGTTTGTGACCGCATATTAATAGGACTCTGAGGGTTAGGTGGTAGAAAATGCTTTGAGCATTAACCTCGCCTGATGGTTACCTTCCACTAAAAAGTGTTATTATTATTATTTCGACAAAATTTTCCTTCGTAGTGTGCAGCTATAAAAATAAATATGCCAGCATCCGTCGATGACACGTTATATGCACCAGTACTCGTTCTGTCACGGAAGATAAGCAACGCCCAGCAAGGTTACGACTTAGATGGGTGACAATTCAAATTCGAACCACCGTGATGCTGGCACTTTCCGGGCCCGCTGAGGCTGGGTGAGTTTAATTTGATTAGCTCGTTTGTAAGTTTCCAGCGAATGGACGGTATAAGACTCATCGTGATATGACCATGCAGTTGAAAGCGACGTAAAACCCAATTAAAAGAGCTATAAATATTGTTTGACACTTTGATTTGAGAGTCAGCTGTAGACAGACAGACACACACAAACATCAGTCAATTGAGAGAGAAAGACCTGTTTATATTAGATCAAAAGTACAATTTTTCATAAAATCAAAAAATCGTCGCGGTCGGGAATCGACCCTCTACCTATTAGTTCAAATGTGAGGGGGAGCATGGAACAATAAAAGTCATCCTATATTCATATCTACATAAGAAAATATAGAATGTTTGATCAATAAAAAAATACAAAAAGAAAAACGGAAAAGAAAAAGCTAAACACGAGAGAGGCTCCGTGGAAAATATGAATTATTAAGAAATGTTAAATATATGTATTCTAAAAATAGTAAATATATAATACATTATATTTCTGCTAATTGCATGCTTGCTTTTTTCTTTCCTCTAAAGTTTTTCCTAGTAAGAACTTGCCTAATAATACAAGTTTCGGCCGAACTTTATCCAGTAAACAAGGAACTTTATGTTTTTACTTTCAGTTGCAGCATATATTATTACACTAATTATAGACATAACCTCATTGACATAACTAATAATGAATGAACTCTTGGTCCCCAGATCACAAAAAAAAACAAACCTATATTGATTTCTCTTGGGAAAAAATGGGTAATGTGAGGTTCACAAGAAAAAATCTTGAATCCAATAATCATGGAAAACCTAAAGAAGATAAAATTGACATGGAGACACTCTCTCCTTAAAAAAAAAAAAAAAAAATCAAGCTCCTATATTTTAATGACGAATGTAATTTTGCTTTAACTGTTTTTATGCGCTTGTAAAAATCTGTGTAATTGCATTGATTCATATTCGTTCAAATTTGTAAAAAAAAAAAAAAAAAATTATTTTTTTTTATCGGGATATTTTTTCAATCAGGATATTTTTTTTATTAGGATATCCCCCAAAAAACACTTCGTGTAAAAATAGTCGTCAAGTGTTGGAATGATTAAAAAGAACTGATATCAAAAACGTCAATTTTCTATGTTTGAAGGAAATATTTTTCACGTAATAAGTCTCTTGATAATTCAACCAAAATAATATCCTCACAACAACAATACACCTTTGAGCAAACTTCGATTTGGTATTTTGAGAATTTAACCAAAAAATAGCCACACAACAAAACAATGCTCTTGTAAGAACAATCTTGCATAATTACATAACCACGTCCTTGACTACTGCACACTGTTTTGTTAGCAACGTACTTCACATACATTTCAGAACAAAACAGTGTGCAGTCAAGGACGTGGTTCTGTAATTATGCAAGATTGTTGTTACAAGAGCATTGTTTTGTTGTGTGGCTATTTTTTGGTTAAATTCTCAAAATACCAAATCGAAGTTTGCTCAAAGGTGTATTGTTGTTGTGAGGATATTATTTTGGTTGAATTATCAAGAGACTTATTACGTGAAAAATATTTCCTTCAAACATAGAAAATTGACGTTTTTGATATCAGTTCTTTTTAATCATTCCAACACTTGACGACTATTTTTACACGAAGTGTTTTTTGGGGGATATCACTACTTTTTGATTTAATTGATTTTCATATGATAGATGAAATAAAAACTGGTCAACAATCAACAGATAAAAGAAAAAATACTTTTAATTAAAGGATGTTGATCTTTTAATTCAAGGAGAAAAAAAATGATAGAAAAAAAAACTTTGAAAAGATGCTGAAAGAATATTTCACGGTACTTGCTGGAGAGAGGAGAAATCTTGAGATAACAGGTGTATTCCTTATTGAGTGGCACTAGATAGCGCTCAGCAATTTTGTTGATCTTTTCAAATTTTGAAACCCACTGCTAGATTCATTAATAGAAAAGTACCCCGTTTCAGTATTGTTGGCAATAATTAGAGATGGGTGATACCGAGTATTTCATAGAACCGGTACTTCAGTAATCGATTACATAAAAGTACCGAGTATTTACCGAGGTTCTTTTGTACTTGGTTTTTGAGATTCTGCGAGCGGATGTAAATGGAATAGTGGATTTATAAACAATTGGACCAAGCTTTATTTACATTTTTTTATATACAATGAACATAGTAACATGGTGAAATAAATATAAACAAAGCCTGATCAAGTGGTGATAATGCCTTCGGCATTCTCTTCAAATCTAAATCTCACAATTTTGCATTCAGAATGTTTACAGGAGACGAATCTCGATTCACAAAATTTGTTGGGTGTTTTAGTTTCAAGTGTTTCAATAGATTAGAAGCTCCACCTCCTATTTTATAACCTGAATTAAATAATGTACATTTCCCTAAACCGTCCAATTGTTTGACAAAGAAGTTTCAAATATGTAGAAGACTTGTTTCTACGAGACAAAAAGAAAAATATTAGGACACCGACAGCCTGAATATTATTCATAGATAATATCGGAATAATGAAGTACCTCTCTCTGCTGTACCCAGTTCTAGAGATGGGTATTTGGGTATTATTGTAATACCGATTATTTCATAGAACCGGTACCCGGTATGGTACCCGGCCTCGGCGTGTAATACCAAGTATTTAATAAAAACGGTACCCGCCTGCTACGTACGATACGTCGGTACTCGGTCCCAGTGTGTAATACCGAGTATTTCATAAAATCGGTACCCAGTACGGTATGCGGATCCAGTGTGTTATACCGTCGCCAGTGTTGTACCCGGTACGGGTACAGGTACCTAGCAAAATTTTGTACCCGGTATGGGTGCGGGTACCTAATTTTATTATGTACCCGGTGCGGGTACTTTTGTAAATGTACCCGGTATTTTTTTGGGTACTTTTCGGTTACGTTATCCTTATCTATAGTAAGTATAGTAATAAGATTTGTCTAAATTATTTTAACTGTGGAGGACAAAGTCTTGTCATTAGAATACCACCTAACAACCAAACTAAATAAAATACCAAATTGATGGTTAGCCTTTAATGAGGTCTTGAACTCCAAGTTCCAGGTTAAAAGTCTAGTAAGCTAGATTTTATTTAAAATTACTATTAATGTTAATGTATTATTATTATTATTATTATTATTATCATCATCATCATCATCACAATCAAGAAATAAAAAGATACATTTATTAAAAATAAGGCTTGCACCTTTTTAATTTAAGTATGAATTTGTGAAAAAAAAATAACTAAAATGTAGAAAAAATAGTATTCTATCATATAAAACAAATTTGAAGAAAATCGGTTAAGCGGTTTTGAAGATACAAGTGATTTAGTCGAAAAAATCAAAATTGCCAGGTGTATACAATGTGAAACAATCACGAGGAAGTATTGTGTCCATAATTAGCAGTGTTTTTTTATTTATATTTATAATGTAGGTACATATTTGTAAATTTTGAATGAGATCTATGTAATTTACGATTCATAATACAAAAGCATTGATCAAAATAAATGCTTTATTTAGACTGTCAGTTGTCAGTGGATAGCCTCCGTGGCGTAATGGTTGTAACTACTGCCCGTAGTTCAGACATTTCGAGTTCGATTCCCAGTTGTTGCAGACTTTTCTAATATTTTTTTCCCCTCTAAACACGTGAGTCTGGAATCTACCCAGGCTGGGCGAGTTAAATGTAGGTACCTGGAACGATTCCCAGCGAATGGAGGGTAAAACCCCCCGTCCTGACTAGTTCAAATCAGGACGTTAAAACCAAATACAATCAACTGGTCACAATCGTTTTAAAATGAGTTTGGTGTGATAATTGGTGCTTCTTTTGTGGAACTTCAACCAGTAATAATGAAGAAAAAAACATACCTATTTAATCTTAAAATCCATTAACAATAATTCATTAATAATCAACTAGTGTTTTAACCTTGTATTGAAAAATTAGTTATGAACTCGTTAAATAACGGACAACTTTGTTTAGTGGTTTTGTTTACAATACAATTTTAATTATAATATGTACCTAAGTACATGGTAGGTAGATGGAATTTCGATCTTGGTAAAATAAAGAGGGAAATGAAAGTGCCGAGTCAGCCGAGTATTATTGTATGTTCCGAAATTGCCTCTTACTATGGCTCTAAGAAATGTTGACCCATATATTTGCCTAACATCGAGTTACTAAACATGGTGTCAATTCAGCATAATCAGTTAGTAGGTATAAACAGAAGAAGTGAGACATTATACAGGGTGGGCCATGAATTAGTTAACATTTGAAAAAATCGTATAAAAAAAACCATTTAACATATTTTAGAAATCGTTTATTTACGAGAAAGCTAATTAGTTGTAATTTATTTTTTTTAAATTATTTTGTCTAAATGACCACCGTTTCGGTTTTTGCACTCATCTAAGCGAGTCCTGAAGTTTTCAAATACTCTTCTGCAAAGAGACCGCGAGATCGCCG
>CM044955.1:25937281-25999197 GCA_024516035.1 Bactericera cockerelli | reverse complement strand
TAATTTTACAAATTATCTGCGCTCATGAGCTTTGTGCTTTGTCCAAATATAGATTTAATATTAAAACCAACACTGATGCTGAGACGGAAAGAACTTGATGTGTCTCATAGTTCACATTGGGCCAGACAACAAACCACAGGTAACCAAATTTGAAATCATCAATAGGCCAGACAAAAAACCACAGGGAACCAAATTTAAAATCATTAAGTTAGATATGAGCAGGTAGACACTCAGTAACGGTGCCAATATCAAAAAGTAAAAAAAAAAAACCAAAAGAATCCAGCAAAAGGTCAGACATTATCGGAGAAATAATATAATATATGGATACATACATACATACATACATGGGGTTCGGTGGAAGAGAAAGCCACAGGTTTAACCTCGCCCCTTGGTTTATTACATATTCTATTGAGTTCTTTTTTCTTCATGTCCTATGTTGCAGAATGTATCATGTAGTTTACCAATGAAGTATTAAATAATCATAATATCTTCGAGATTAAAAAAAAACTATTTTTTTTTTTTTTTTTTTAAAGGTCAGAATTTCGCGGAGAAATAATATATCTTGGAGTGAATTCCACGAACTGGGGGGAAAATGTAAAGAAAACATCTCGACCAGACAGTTCGTCACCTGATAAAATAAATAATCATGTCAGTCATCAGCCAATGATCGTTGAAGTCGCCTAATGTTTGCCAATGTGCATGTCTGATGTCTACATGTATCTGACGCCGTTTGTTTGCTCTAAGTACTTCACTACTAATCCAATACACTGGAATCAACCGATTAGTTAAATTATTGGGTAATTAATTTTCGTTATACCGTGTATCTCACTGGTAGTCAAGTGGTTAACGCGCTGGTCTGGTAATCCAGAATGCGTGGGGATCTGTTGGTCCGAATCCCACACAGTGCATGAATTTTTTGCCATTCATTTGAGTTTGTGACCGCATATTAATAGGACTCTGAGGGTTAGGTGGTAGAAAATGCTTTGAGCATTAACCTCGCCTGATGGTCACCTTCCACTAAAAGTGTTATTATTATTATTATTATTATCTCGACGAAATTTTCCTCCGTAGTGTGCAGCTATAAAAATAAATATGCCAGCATCCGTCGATGACACGTTATATGCACCAGTACTCGTTCTGTCACTGAAGATAAGCAACGCCCAGCAAGGTTAGGACTTAGATGGGTGACAATTCAAATTCGAACCCCCGTGATGCTGGCACTTTCCGGGCCCGCTGAGGCTGGGTGAGTTTAATTTGATTAGCTCGTTTGTAAGTTTCCAGCGAATGGACGGTATAAGACTCATCGTGATATGACCATGCAGTTGAAAGCGACGTAAAACCCAATTAAAAGAGCTATAAATATTGTTTGACACTTTGATTTGAGAGTCAGCTGTAGACAGACAGACACACAGAAACAGTCAATTGAGAGAGAAAGACCTGTTTATATTAGATCAAAAGTACAATTTTTCATAAAATCAAAAAATCGTCGCGGTCGGGAATCGACCCTCTACCTATTAGTTCAAATGTGAGGGGGAGCATGGAACAATAAAAGTCATCCTATATTCATATCTACATAAGAAAATATAGAATGTTTGATCAATAAAAAAATACAAAAAGAAAAACGGAAAAGAAAAAGCTAAACACGAGAGAGGCTCCGTGGAAAATATGAATTATTAAGAAATGTTAAATATATGTATTCTAAAAAAACACTGCCAATTATGGACACAATACTTCCTCGTGATTGCTTCACATTGTAAACACGTGCCAATTTTGAGATTTTATAGAAAATTACTTGTATCTCCAAAACGGCTCAACCGATTTTCTTCAAATTTGTTTTATATGGTAGAATATCATTTTTTCTACATTCTAAATTCCACAAAAAATTCTGTATCGGCAAGTCGTGGTCTTTATTTTTTTACTTTATTGTCAAAAATTTCGGATTTTCTTAAATATCAAAATCAAATTATACTTAATTTAAAAATAAATATAAATAACCTATGTAGAACAATAATTTGCATATTCTTACAAAATTTCATTGAAATCGGGTGTACCGTTCACGAGATATAAGCATTTAAGTAAAAAGTTAGTGGTCAGGCGCATGGTCTCTTTCACCCAGAACCGCTAGTATGAATTCGATGAATTTAAAATGGGACCATCTACAGAACGTCTCCTATATGTGTGCAAAATTTCATCAAAATCGGTCGAGTAGTTTCTGAGATTTGCGCGTTACAAGGAATCGAATTAACAGACCAACAGACCGACAGACAGACACAAAACCAAATTTACTCAGTAGGTTATGAAACGTCCAGAAATATGAAAATTTTTGAAATCGGAGCAAAAAAATATTTTTTTTTACAAAAACGAACACAATACTTCCGATTTCTAATATTAGAAATTTCTCGGAAGTAATAGTAAATATATAATACATTATATTTCTGCTAATTGCATGCTTGCTTTTTTCTTTCCTCTAAAGTTTTTCCTAGTAAGAACTTGCCTAATAATACAAGTTTCGGCCAAACTTTATCCAGTAAACAAGGAACTTTCTGTTTTTACTTTCAGTTGCAGCATATATTATTACACTAATTATAGACATAACCTCATTGACATAACTAATAATGAATGAACTCTTGGTCCCCAGATCACAAAAAAAAACAAACCTATATTGATTTCTCTTGGGAAAAAATGGGTAATGTGAGGTTCACAAGAAAAAATCTTGAATCCAATAATCATGGAAAACCTAAAGAAGATAAAATTGAGATGGAGACACTCTCTCCTTAAAAAAAAAAAAAAAATCAAGCTCCTATATTTTAATGACGCATGTAATTTTGCTTTAACTGTTTCTATGCTCTTGTAAAAATCTGTGTAATTGCATTGATTCATATTCGTTCAAATTTGTAAAAAAAAATATATTTTTATTATTTTTTTATCGGGTTTTTTTTTTTCAATCAGGATATTTTTTTTATTAGGATATTTTTTTATTTGAACATCAAGATTATCAAGATTTCCTTCTTTATCTCAGACATTAACATAAGAAAACACATTAACTTACACATTAAATACTCATCAACTCGTTACTAATAATACTATTGAGATAAAAAAAAACTAATGACAGGACAGCACTTCATCTTATTTTTATCAGAAAACTTGACTCATAGAATGTTTAACTCTGGTAGTACATAGTTCCACAGATGACCGGCCTCAGTAGCTTGATCGATAAGGCGGAGTACTTGTAACCTGAAGGTCGGTGGTTCAAGTCCCGGTTTCAGCGCAGATTTAGTAAAGCGAATGTGAGTAGTTGTGATGTCACGTAAGTGATTAACACAAATATGATAAGTAACGAAAAACACTAATTCCAGAAATAGAAGGGCCCCACAACAGTAGGTGTAGGTGCCCTACAGCGCCGCACTTGAAGTAAAGATATTTATCGGTTCCAAGTGCGGTTAGCAGGGTTAGCTTATTAGAGAAGGTTTTTAGTGGGTGGAAGTCCGACACCCCAGACCTGGGTGTCTTTAAAAGATTTTTTCCTGCCTTATTCCACTAAAAAAAGTAGTACCAAGTAGGTACTACTTCCGATACATATCTAATATTAGAAATCGGAAGTATTGTGTTTTTTTTTAAATTAAAAAATAATAATAATTTGTCATTGCTTAACATCTATTAGGGATCTTGGACGGGCGCTTTTGCCCTTCATTCACTCGAATGGGCTACTGGTCTATTCAACGTGACATCGATAATAGACGATGCTCAGGTCATATTTTATGACCCACGTTACAACTTTATCAACCCTTCTTACAAAAAGCAAGACGACCCTTTCAAGGACATTACAACCAGCCTATTCAAGCTCTATTTTTCCCCTTCATTAGGGTAATTTATCATTTATAAAACATGCTTCATCATATGTACGTGAAAGGTCATGTTCATTTTTACTTTCTATTACCTATAAGGTATAGAAAGTATTGTTTTCGGTCGGCTTTTTCGAAATTAAGCTGATAACATTTCTGGACGAATTATAGACTCTCCTGATTCCAAAAAAGTGTTTTTTTTATCAAAATATCACAAGAACGGTAAGTCGTCAAGCGATGAAATTTGGCAGGTAACTGCAGCAAGGTTTTAAAAGTACGAACCCGGAACAATTATATGATCGGCCATTTTGTTCATGTCTCGAGAAATAATAAAAATCCAAAGATCTCGTAAACAATAAGAGTTATAGAAAAAAATAATATATGTAATCGTCTTTTACGACGATTTTACATACTGTGAACATGAATTTACGACAATTTTGGTATTTTCCCCAGCGTGGGTACAATCTTACCACCCGACAATATTTTTGTTTCTCCTTAATATTTTTTTGATAGGTTTTTATTTCTTTTGCTTACATTTTTTATGACTTAACAGTCTGATTTATTTTCAGAAATTTCTATTTAAAAAACCTGCTCAAGTTTTGGTAATAGAAAGTCGTGTAATGTTTACACCATTTTATTTCTGCCTCGACTAATATTAGCACTATACACTTCCCTCCCATCAAAGAGACTTCCCCCTCAACAGTCAGAAATAGTCCATCTTTTCCAAGAATATGAAAGACACGTGAAGATTAAGTACTTGAGACCCAAAGCTTTCCGGATTAATAGACATAGAAAAGGCTTTCGGTACATTTCTTCATATACAAAGTTAATCATGAAATATTGAAGAAACCCTCGGTGCGAAGCATAGGAGAAGTTATTGGAAATTGTGTATTGCAAAGGCTGAAGGGAGGAGCTTTATCAGTTGAATACCACTCAGTCGTCTAGACTCCCAGGGGACTCTTACCACATTCAATATTGAGGCCTTTTATATCATTGTGTCTGGTACCCCGGGTGAAATGCACCGTCTGTGGACATCCTCAATTGGATTACATTTGGAGAGGAAGCGTTCGATTTATACTATAAAATCTTTATTTTTGTAAAACTAGTTGTTGTTACTGTAACCAGCTTGGCTACACCTGGGGGGAGTGATGGTCTCTATGTGCGATTCAGGTTCCTTTTTAAGCCATTAAACCCTTGGAAAACTGCAAGTAGCCTGGCTTGTTAAGGTTGGCTAGTCTGTTCTCTGTTTATAGTCTTCTAGTGAGAAATTGTGAAACAAGTGGCTCACCAGTACTACGCAACTGGAACAGCAGTCTTTTGTAATATCAACTCATAATTCATCCCCTCTAAAAGTTATACATTATTGCAACTATTTGCCTTCGACAAAAGCTCTTTTCTTCGTTAGTTGGTAGATATTTGTGAGGTAGGTACAGAGACAGAAAATCGTGTTCCAACTTTCAAGGTTCCTGATTCAGCAAATTTTCGCAGTTTTTTTAAAGTAAGGAATATCAATCTCGAGCTTTATATGAGCCTAAAACCATGAGTTTTTCAACTGTCTCTGAAAAAAAAAAAGTCCTTGTGAAATGCTTGTTATTATTTTTAAGTAGGTAACAGTATAAGAGAGGATTTTCTCAAGTCCTAGCTTGTTACACAAAGAAGTTATCACACATTTATAGAATAACTCTAATGCATAATTAGTATGACTGGCATAGTAAACAAACTCGAACTCTTTAGATACTGAAGAGCGACTCTTCAAATCAGTGGCGGCTCGTCGGGTGAAGACACTGAAGACATTTTCACCTAATTTTGAACAGTAAAAACACTACTCATAATCCCTTGAACATGGCACAATTGATCCAACTCAAAGAAAAGAAGAAAAAAAAAAAAGAGTAAGCTTTGTGTAAAATAGATCAATGCTGCTTAACATTTCATATTACTTTCCAAGGAGAACACCAAATGTGAAGACAATTCAAAATTGTCTTCAGTTGTCCTTGAATAAACCAATCAGAGTTGAGTATTTCCAAGTAGGTATCATGAAATATTAGGCAAGAACTATATCTATGTAATATGCTACTGAGGACAGTCTTCAGTTGTATTCAGTTTACATTATCTACACGACCTCATACGAAATGTCACGAAGCCACATACCATGTGCGATTTTGATATTAACATTGTTGCCAGTAGCATTATGCCAGACCTAGGGAACCAGTCGATGATTTAGCCTCCCATATCTAGCACAATCTTGTAATATTAAAATAATAATAATAATAATAACGTAGGCGTTAGAAAAGCAGGATTTTGTGTCAGGAATTTTGGATATTATTTCTCATTTTTTGGGTTCTAATTTTTTTACATAGTTCCTAAACGATAGCCGCTACCAATAAATTTTAACTACTTATGTATCTTGTCAACTATAGTCTTAAAAAGGACATCTCGATTGAAGTCAAATCTCGGAAATAATTATTTAATGTAGGTACCGAAATTGAGCCAAATAAGATAATCTGGTATCTAGTTGTTCCAATAAGTTTTTAAATAGGGACAATGGTGGTCTTGTTTAAGATCCTGACTATTCAACCACTTTAAAAAAAAATAATGAAATTAGACGTGTTGAAATGAAATTCTCAAGAGAAAATTCTGTTCAGGCGGTGTAGTATTATTTTTTAAAATAAATAAATACATCATACATGATTTGAGGGATTTCTTTAAATTTAAAATATAGCTCTTGAAGTTTGTAGAAATTTAGCTATGAAATTAACTTGGCAACATTGTATCTCTTATCTTTAGAATGTAAACAAAACTTGTTGCGCACTTTTTAAATTTTATTAGATTATTTTCAAATCTTTTCAACGGTAAATCGGCAATCAAGTGACTTTTAATTGGTGTAACTAGTTAATAAAGTTATTTCCCAGTATTTGATACAGGATAGAAACATTATTCCTACCTGATCTGACCTGTGCTTTCCATAATAAGTTGAATTTGAAGTAGCTATGTACTTCTTTCAGTGTCAGAAATAACATAATAATAAAATTATGCAGGTTGCAGGTAGCTAAGCACACAGCTTCCAAGTACTTAAAATTATAAGGCAATATCTGTGTTTTTCATAAATGATCATTTAAACATCAATGATAACACAAATAAGCTGATTTTATATTTGTAGTAAGTATGTTTTCTTAGATTTATTTTGTAATCTGGTGGTGGATTTTCTTCCAGTTTTGGATTGTAATTTTTAGTCTTCAACTAACTTTCTTTCCTTCCCAGTTCTAACCCCTCTTTAAAATGTTGTACAGCCTACCTATCTACTGAGGTATAATCCTAATATTTTTATTTTAATTCCTTTTTACCAACTTTTAGTTAATATTTTTTATTAAGATGAATAATTAATAACAATATTTCAAAGAAACAATGAGATTCCCACAAAATCATGGGGTTCAAGCATTAAAAGTAACCCCATTCAGATTAAAAAGTAATGAGGATAAGAAAGATATTATGATTACTGGATGTCCAATTTCTCCAATTACTATAACCACCACTAAAAAAGTAAAGCAAACGCCTGCCCCACAGCCATACAGTTCAAGCCTGAATGGCTTATGAAAAATGAATGGCTGTGTACCAGCTCAAGTGTTGACAGATTGTTCTGCTGGCCTTGTTTATTTATTAAGTACCAAGTGTTCTCCAAAAAAAGTACCTATAAAAACTTATATGATGCAAAACTGGTATGAGAGAAAATCATGCTCTGCAGGGAAACAGCCATAACTTACAATGGGCTGTGTTTATGAGACCATAAGAACTAAGATCTGATAAATTAATAATTTTATTTTTTCAAGACTTCTGGGTATAATTTGTCTTCACCTAGTCTTGAAGTCAGGAGCCGCCACTGCTTCAAATCCTATTTCAGTCCAGTTTATTTGGCAGCACCCGCAAAACATTTCCCCACCGGCCGCGTCTGAGAACAATCGTGTCACCTAACCCAAATGATACGACGAAACAAACCACATGCATGCGAAAACAAAACGAATACCTGTATGGATAAGCTGAAACCTTGCTCCTTGCTGAAAACTTGATGCTAAAACTCAAGAGGCAGCACGCAGAGATATCGATGTACTTGAAACACAACGCGAGGAGGGTGGGGGAGGGGGAGGGAAATTTCGGCTGTCCTGCAATCACGATTTCACTATAAATTTAAGAAGTCCACTCCGCCGGGGAAGTTGCTGAACTGTTCACACAAGAAGTGTCCACCGGAAATTTGGACAAGAAGGGACACGTTTCACTCGACACGACACCAGAAAGAAAGAGATGGTCTCCCCCTGGATGACGGAAAGGTTTCATAACAGGCGTTCCATTAGTCAGATGATAGTGCTGATAAGGGATTAACCCTTTGTCTTTCTTGCGTTCAGGATTGTGTGAGCAAAAGATGGTTGTGCTCAAGGTTAACTTGAATGATTTCTGAGGAGCGGAGATTTTTAATTTCTATTACCTGTAAGATATAGGTTGTATTGTTTTTTTTTTTTTTTACTTTCTTTATGTTTTCAATTGATATCAGCAGAATACACACCAAGTTTTTCTGCCCAATAATTGATCTCAAATGAAAAATCACAGAAAACATCAAATGATCGAGCAATCGTGGTGTTATCTAATGATGTTATCGGGGTTAAGTGGCAGAGAACGCCTTAGCCATTAACTTCGCCCCGGATTACAAAACAACTGTAAATATAAATTAATGTTGTTCTATTTTTTAAATATATTTTTATTTTATATTTATTGTCGATTGTTTTATAGAAAAAATAAGGTATAAATAAAAAATGAAAGAAAATTAAAAAAAAAAACTTGTTTACTGATGATACCTGGACACAAAAAGAAAAAAAAAAAGGTAATTCTGCCCACACGATCTAATATGCTTACATCTTTCATTTATATTCAGAAGTTCAAAAACTTACAGCTATCACGAGTGAAATTAGTTCCTTAAAACAAGATAGTTTCCTTTCCCATGAGAATGGTCAAAATAATAAAAAATATTATTATTATTATAATAATAATAAGCGTAATGGTAAGCGTACAATATAACTTTCAAAAGCCATCCACTTGTATAATGAGTACCTTCTCGTTAGTTCTAGAACTTGTTTCAAGGACTCGCATATAGAGGGCTAAAAAATTAATGTCCAACTATAGAACTGATCAAACTTGTTGATAAAATCATTAAAAATAGTCATTGTGTCACCGAAATCCAAATCACAAATTGAGCAATACGCTAATGAGCTGTCAAGTATTCAAGTGCAACCGTCCTCGTCCAACCATTAGGTGCTACACTAACAAACTACCGAAGGGACCTGCTGTTTACTGCTAAAAAACCTTGGTACTCTACTAGAACTCTGGTGTTTAGAAATACGAAGTAACCTTTTTAGAAAAATAAGAAGGAATTGAATTGATAGAAGGTAATGGCACAAATCAGAGAAAATAATGCAAGAAAAACTGAAAAAGAAGTTCAGCTTATGATACCATGATAATTATGTAGGTAATCTGTGTACTTAAAAAAATCAGAATAATTTTAAAAACCAGTGATTTTTTTTTTTATTTTTTTTTTACTAAGCTATAACTTTAAGTACAAATTAAATATGATCAAAGGTATTTTGGATTCAACTGGTTTAGGAAGATTCAAGGTCTACCATTAATAAGAATACTCACTGATTGTTTAAGCTTAAAAGAACATAAAGAAGGGATCAGAAGCGTTCAGAAGATAAATTGATATAAATTACTGTTAACAGTCATGATTATGAAAATAAATATCTATATGATTAAAGAATGAATTCTTTTCCTACACATTCCTGTAAGTAACTTGTCAGCTTAAGATTTTATCATACTATTTTTTTAAAGGTTTTGAAGATTCAACAAAACATCCTAATGCTACAGCATGAATTAGAATAGTCATTTCTTTGTGTTCCTGCATCTCAAATCCAACTACATATCTTCATATCCAAGTATCTTCATGTTAATTCTTCCAATATTATAATTCGGAGACGAGCAGTAGTTTAAACAACCTCTAGAGGTAACGCTGGCATCTAAATTATATGTGATTTTAGACCATCTTATTGGTTACTTATATGTTTTTAATTTATATAAGTTTAAGTTAAAGTTATCATATTTGTGTTAATCACTTTCGTGATATCACAACTACTCAAACTCGCTTTACTAAATCTACGCTGAAACCACCGACCTCCAAGTTACAAGTCCGCTGCCTTATCGATCAAGCTACTGAGGTCGGTTTTTCATTTATACATTTTATACTGAACGAGTAAGTCTGATGGTACATTTTTAAAATAAATAACACTTTGCCTGACATTTTTTTTTTTAATTCTTCCAAAATTATAACCGCCGATCTCCAAGTTACAGATCAAGCTACTGAAGTCGGTTAACAGGTGAAGCAACGTCATACAGGCACTGCCTACAAACACATTATTATGTACATTGTACAGACAAATAATGAGGAAATTTGAGATACAAAATTGACAAAAATATAAACAAGAAAAACATAAACAACATAGATAAAAAAAAAATATACACAGATGTCCTAACTAAAGGGCGGCCTATGGCAATCTCTTCCACCCAACCATTAAGTAGGTAACTGTTGCTCAACTGTACGCTTTGCCCTTTTGCTTGACAGCACTTACCCCGGCACCGTGATTGGATTAGCAAGTCTAATGATATAATTGAATTAGCTCATACATGTAAAGATGTATACTGACAAAACAGCTCTCCTATTTACATAATGCATGTAGGGTGCCCGTAGACATGCATATTCATATCCTCTGAACACTTACATTCCATACATAGTTCACCATAATTGAATGCATTCTACCTACATGCACTTTAATTATGGTTTTGATTCGATGAGAGAAGAGCTAAATGAGGTCCGATTCAAAACCTCGCAAGATGCACCTCGATTTTATGAGATGTGAATCAAGTGCTAACGATCATGCATATTTAAACTTATGAGATGAGAAATGATTACATGTAATGATAGGCCGAGTCTGATCTTAAGAGCCGAGAATTCAATGTGATAATTATACTGGTGCATCTCTTGATCTCCATACATAAATAGCTCAAGATCAAAGAAGATCCGATACGGAATATATTATGTACTTACAACATCGCGAAGGACTCAAAAGAGTTTATTATAAACAAACACCTAGCCCTCAACAATAACGCCTTATTATAAATGCGAAGATAGAGATAAAGATACTATTAAGAAGCCTACTGGAATTGTTTTCCAATCAGAAAAAGATGTCTTCATAAATAGAAATGGACTTCATAGCTCAGAGGATAAGCAGAGCGCACGAATAGCTCAGTGATTAAGCCCTCGCTTGCCATGCGGAAGGTCCCGGGTTGGAACACCCGCGCCGACAAAAAATTCTATTCAAAATTTGGTTACAGTTGTTTGTAAGGCATACCTTCCAGTGTGCTCGTGTTGACCCAGCACCTAAATGGGAAGTACTGTGTGACGTCTCGTCCATCAGAGTGGAGGCATACTACGGGATGGGCAGGCTACAACACAGACCACAAGCGTCTATAGTAGCTCTTGTTTCATAGCTACGAAATAAAAAAGGCTGTGAAACACTCATCTTTTTTTTTAAATATATCTAATAAGCTTTAAGTTAAAAGTTGAGTTATCATATTATTTTGTTCTCGTGACAATAGTGATATCACAATTACTGAGACTCGCTTTACTATTTTTTTGATGTTGCTTAACTTGGGACTCGAACCACCGACCTCCTCTAGGTAGGTAACGAGTCCGCGCCACCTTATCGATCCACAGAGGTCGGCTGAAATTATTCTGTGTGCAAATATTCAACCGTGCATTGGTAGTCAAGTGGTTAAAGCGCTAGTCTGGTAATCCAGGTATCGTAGGGATCCGTTGGTTTGAATCCCACCCAGTGCATGAACCTTTCCTCATTAATTTGAGTTTTTTATCACATTATAATAAGACTCTGAGGGTTAGGTCGTAGAAAATGCTTTGAGCATTAACTTTGCCTGGTTACCTTCCACTATAGACTGGTATTCTTCTTTTACTCTGTCTTTTCCTGCTTGAGCAGGGTCGACGTTGTTCAACCTTATGGTTGAGGTTGGTTGGTTTTGGCACATTTTTTTAAGGCTGGATGCCCTTCCTAAAGCCAATGCTATTTGATTTAACGTACGGGATCAGGACGGGGGTTTTACCCTCCATTCGCTGGGAATCGTACCAGCTACCCTCATTAACCTCACCCAGCCTGGGTAGCGCCGGAAAGTGTTATTATTGGAATGTTATTATATTATTACAATGATTATTATTATTCAACTGTGCCTAATATGAAGATTAGGTGATAGAAATTAGAAGCGATTCACATTAGATAGATCTACGATAGTTGATAACTTAAGTACCTTCCACGGGTGTATCAGTGCTCAATCCTCCATCACCATGAACCGCATAGCCCACTTGACACCAGCGGAAACACTCCACTTGATAACAGCTCCTAATCAGCAAAAACACAATGTACTCTCTGTCTACGCGAAAAAAATGTGAAAAAAACTACTATGAATTTTTTTTATCTAATCGCGCATTCAATGCAGATTTCCAGTGGTCGGGTATTTCATGAACATTTGAGTAAATATAGGATGCTGGTGAACGGGGAAAACCTTCTGTGTGTTGTACCAACACTCCGCGGAAACACAATGCTTGTGAAGTCAAGGCGAGGATTCGAACAAAAATTATGCAAGAACAGTCAGCCGTAAAAAATGTACCAAAACCAATCAACCTCAACCATGAGGTTGATCAACGTTGACCCTGCTTGAGCGGGATAAGACAGAGTAAAAGAAGAAGAATTATTTTACCTACATACACGAAAATAATTGCCAAAGGCAATAAACCCGCCCTTTAGTTAGAACATGTGTATATATTTTTTTCTCAATTTTCTTCTTACATTGTTTCCAAATTTGTATATTTATTTGTAATTATCTGTTTGTATATGTCCTAATAAAATAATAATAATAATAAAATATCATAAAATTATTACAAGATTTGTCATCGTTTTTGGAGTACCTCATTCTCAAATTTACATATGGACATTTCCTCTACGCATCTCACGGCTGCTTCCGATGCTACAAATGGGTGAACCATGCAGGAACCGAGGCATGCGAAACGCAAGCCTGGAAAACGCATCGAAAATAGATTGAACAAGTGGTCAACGGATTGCCACAAGACGCGTATAGGGGAAAAGTACCTTCAAAAACATTTGACCACTATTCTTACTTCACTTCAATACCTTTACAAAATATGTTCAAGGGTTTCAAGACTGAACCGTTTGAGTACATTTTATACATTCCCCGGTGGTGACTTGGAGGTCAAGGCGGAGGTCTGTTAATCCAAAGTTCGCGGGTTCGAAACTCAGACGGGACAAGTTCTCCTCTATTTGAGATTTTGACAACATGATAATAGGTGTTGCTAACTCACTCCTAGAATGATGGGACTCATGACTCATTAGTCCTAATGTGAGTATATGAATAACGCCATATTATTATTTACTCGTATGATCGGATCTAAGGGTTGTTGAAAAGTTACGAGAGTAGAGTTACTACATTGCACGCTAAATTGCTAATTCCAGGACTTGGCATGACGCACTACTGACAGTGAGAGTTTCCATGAACAAACCCATTGGTGTCACTCGTAATGATTTTAATTTGGGAAATCTTGGCTCTACAAAAAATCATAAATCTGAGCAGTCATGTTTCATGTTTTTTGAACTAGCGCTTTTTGTACCTATTTTTACTTTCCTTATCCTATAATAAGGAAAGTATTGTATTCGTCGAAAATTTGACCTACCCAGTTTTTCACATTTCTGGACGAATCATAGCCTCAGGATACCAAAAAAGTTGTTTTCAGCCATTGGTCCGTGCGTCTGTCTGTCTGTCTGTCTGTCTGTGTGTGTGTGTGTGTGTGTGTGTAAACAGGATATCTCAAGAACGGTACGAGCTAGAGACTTGAAAATTGGTATGCAAATTAATTTCATACACCAGACGAACCACGAAACTTTTGGTTGAAATCGGCCGCAAGATGCGGCCGCAAGGCCGCAAATATTGGCCGCAACCGCCGCTTCTTAGAATTGGTTAAAGATACAAAAAAAGTTAGAGAACAACATTTTCTCGGATTAAAAAAAAAATAGGGGTTTACTCTGATCATTTTTTTTGATATCTTGAACTTTTTGGAACCCGGCCCAATTTACCGGTATTTTGGGGGGACCCGCTTGGACTAACTTTTTTATTATTCACCCTAGATGAGGGTTGCGACATATCAAATCCGATGATTTTGAGGTGCTGATTACGAATTTGGCACTGAATTTTAACTATCTTATACCGTTGAGTCACCAGTGGCGGATTTTGACTTCTTTTTGGGGGATAAGGAAAGTCGTGTGATGTTTACACCAGATTTTTTTATCCCATATTCCGACCAGATCCATATGAAATTCATTCGTCAGTTTGGTGGCCATCACCCTGTAATATCTATCCATCGCATGATCAGTTAGCGCAGAAACCATCAATTACATTTAATTATGAAGAAAGTGCCAGTAGGTATTTCTCACTTCTTAACAACTATAGTGTCTATAGGATACTATTAATTCATCCACTTTGAGTACTTTGACTCATAATAACTTTGCCTAATTACACTGAATAATCGATCTGTGATAGCAATTACTGAGAACACGAAGGTACTGGGGTTGTCAACCCCCCTTTGACATTATTCGTTGGTTATTTTGGAGGTTCAACATCAATTCAACTGCTAAGGTCACATCGAGACGGAGGTTTTACCCTCAATTTGCTGGAAACTCGCAAACTGACTAATCACATTAACCTCATCGAGCTTAGATTGGATCGAGAAAAGCATCACGAGTGCTCGAATTTGAATGGTCACCGACCAAATCCTGAACTCGCTGGACGTTGCTCAACTTCAGTGATCTGACAAAAATTGGTGAATTCAACTTGCTATCAAGGCTGGCTATAATAAATCTTTGATAGCAGCGACTGAGTACATCAGTACACAAAGAAGGAATTTTGTGGGCATGTCAACCTCCCTTTGACATTAAAAAACAACTAAACGATCTTGTCTACAGCAGTCATAAAGTTCTCAGCTCGTAGCCTCTGTCATACGAGCTTAGTGAAGCCTGAAAGCTTACGAAAGCTGACTGTAGTTTATGTATTTTCGACTGCTTTGTCACGGTAAGTGCCCCGGGGGCGGGGAAAGTAGATTTACAGCATAATTAAGTATTCACGTGACTGCAAGCACTGCGTAAGTACATAGGTGTACATTATGTACAAGTATATACTAATAAAGCATGTACTATAAAGGATAAAGGCACCTAGCGTATGTACGGATTGTACAAAGTACATGGTGTGTATCTCTAGATAGATTCTACACCTAGAACGGTACAACCTATATTAAATAGCGTATAGCGTCGTCATTAGGGACAAATTTCGAAAGCCAGAGATCATGAGGGTTTCGTGGTGAGACAATAGGCGGGTAGAGGAGAGGGATATTGAGAAGGAGAAGGAGTAGGAGTGGGAGTGAGGGAGTAGTGATGGGAGTAGGAGGAGAAGGAGGAAAAGAATTGATGGATACAGGGAGGGGAGAGGAAATGAAAGGAGGAGGTGGAGTGAAGGGAGAAGTAGGAGTAGGGGAGGGAGCAGGGAGGGAGGGAGGGAGAAGGAGAGGAGAGGATGAAGGCGGACGTGTTTTAAGTCGTTAACACTCCAGAGGCAGCTGATGGGCGGGGGGGGAAAGGGCCTAGCTTTGATTTTTATCACCAGTGAACAGCATTGCAGGTTGCAGTAGTTTTGGGCACAATGGTATTTCTATGGTAAATTTATAGTCGCTTGACCTTGAGTGAGGCTTTTGATTTTTGAGCTTTTCCTATTGTGTTCGTCGTGTGATATAGGACAAGTAGGCATGTATTTATTTGCCTACAAAGTTATTTATTAAATGACTGGAAGGACTTTTCACCAATGACTGGGCTACATAGGAATAGCAAGAAGAACGGGTGAGCCGATAGAATTGGTGTTGTTACTTTAACGAAAGCGTCATGTTACCATTGGTGTGGTGTGATTGGTGGCATATTTTTGATAACTCTGACCAAGTAGCCAGTATACTGTATAAGCATCTCGATTCGGACATTAAAGATAAAAAAAATACCAATAGAGCCAATAATAAACCTACTCTTTTGTGATCTTGGACTTCTCCTTAGACAGGAAATCCAATCTGAGGCAAATCTTATGAATTATTCTATAAATTTAATCATGCGACTGCTACATGATTAATTGATATTATAGAATTCGCCACACCCCGCTGATTCTAAATTTCAGTGCTACCAGAACGGGTTTATTCCACACAGGAGCAGAGGAGCATCATGGGAATTACCAGCTACATACATTGTTTGTGAACCAACCTCGGTGGGAAAACTCCGTGGCGTAACGGTTGTGACTACTGCCCGTAGTCCAGATACCCTGAGTTCGATCCCCAGTTGAAGCAGACTTTACAAAGAGAAAATTTTGTCCGAAAACGTAAGACTGGCATTTGCGGCCTACCCTGACTAGGTTAATGTGGTGAGCTGATACGATCCCCAGTGAACGGAGGATAAAACCCCGGTCTTCACTATCTCAAAACAGGACGTTAAAACCAAATAGAATTAACTGGTCACAATAAATCTAATAGAAGTCGGTGTGATAATTGTGGCTTCTCCAGTTAAAACTCTAACCAGTTAATAATAATCAAGCAAAACGCTAGTTTTGCAACGCCAAAAAAAAACAAAAAAAAAAACAAAACAAAACAAAACAAAAAAAAAACAAAACGAGCGTATACAGGGTGGGGCAAAAGTCTGGAAACCCCTGAATAACTTTCGTACGCCTTCTTCGGTAAAATTAAAAATTTGTACGGTAAACCGGGCAAGTAAGACCTTCTTTTAGAGTCAGGTCGATTTTTGTTACCGGCCCCCATGTCGGGGCCAGGGGGGCCAACTTCATTTTTTTAAATACGAACCCCCACCTTGCGATACATTTTTGAAAAGGTCTTTAAATAACAAATACATTGGTGCAAATTTTATTTTTTTAATATTAACTGTTTGCAAATGGCGTCCAACTTTCTGTATGCAGTAAAGTCTGGAAACCCCTGAATATCTTTCGAAATGGCTTTCTCAGTAAATTTAAAATTGTGTACGGTAATCCTTGGTAATTAGACCTTATATTAGAATGGGACCGATTTTTTTTTACCGGCCCCCATGTCGGGGCCAGGGAGGCCAACTTCATTTTTTTAAATACAAAACTCCACCTTGCGATACATTTTTGGAAAAGTCTAATTACCAAGGATTACCGTGCACAATTTTAAATTTACTGAGAAAGCCCTTTCAAAAGATATTCAGGGGTTTCCAGACTTTACTGCATACACAAAGTTGGACGCCATTTGCAAAAAGTTAATATTAAAAAAATAAAATCTGCACCAATGTATTTCTTATTTAAAGACCTTTCCAAAAATGTATCGCAAGGTGGGGGTTCGTATTTAAAAAAATGAAGTTGGCCCTCTGGCCCCGACATGGGGACCGGTAACTAAAATCGACCCCACTCTAAAAGAAGGTCTTATTTGCCCGGTTTAACGTACAAAATTTTAATTTTACCGAAGAAGCCATTCGAAAGTTATTCAGGGGTTTCCAGACTTTTGCCCCACCCTGTATATTATAATAATAACCTCACTGGACCTAACCTTAGGACTCATTCTAATAAGAATTTACCCACGGGTTTATTCGCAAGCCTCATGAGGTAGCGCCCGCCCGGGTTGAGTAACATACGAGAGGCCCACACCCGTCATTGTCGGGCCAAGAACTAGTTAGCAGTGCGATGTAGGAACCTCTGCACCCGATCCACCCATTAGCAGATCCCACATTAAGACCAGAGCATGTCGAATGGCACACCAACGGGGGCCACCGCGTCACTGACCTACGACAAAGAAGCTGGGAGATCCCGTTAGAGTCGTGATTAAACAGATTTTTTATTTGAAACCGGAATTAAATGGTACTTGGAATGCATAAGTCCGATAGTTAGAAACTTGGAACAAGAACAGAATGCTGAAGAAATCGTAAAAAAGTGAATAAAAAAATGCAGAATCCAAGTACAAGAATAGGAAGAAGAAAAGAAAAAAGATTCTTATCATATTATTGTGTTATTCGCTTTTGTGATATCACAACTACTCAAACGCGCTCTACTAAATCTACGCTGAAGCCGGGACTTGAACCACCGACCTCCAGGTTACAAGATATAAGAGAAAAAAATGAGTTCTTTTGTATGTAGGTTCGACTGTATTGAGGTCAGAACTTCTCAGAAAAATGACAGACAAGCAAGCTTATAGTAAATTATTCGTACGTTTTCTACCAGAGATTAGCGTTTAAACGCTACAAACGAGTACAAAAAGTCATCCAACCCTAACCTACCCCTTCCCTCCTAGGTTTTAAGCAAAGTAGTTGAGCATAAAACAAAACTGGTGGATTCAAAGAATAAGAAAAACTAACTTTCAACAACTGTAATTAAGTCTTAAAGTTCTCAAGGTCATTATTACTCATGGGAAAAAGCTTATTATCAACACCATCAGTATAAGAAAATAAGCACAGACTAGTTAAAATGTCTGAAGACACCCAGTTAAATGGCGCCGAACGATGGTTCGATCATGATAGTGGCGGATATTTCCATCTTGCCCAAAATGGCTGACAGACTTTTTCTTCAAATTTCAGTATGACATTTGTTGACTCCCCCCCCCTGAATGTCCGCGGTCCACTTTCTCTCATACCTCAAGAGGAAAAAAGAGTAATTACTTGTATGAGTGACGACCAATGGTAGCATTACCAGAGTATAAAGAAAATAAATGAAAAATAACTCAAATTTTATATCAACTCTTAGGGTCTAATTAAGAAACAGGATTAGATAATCTTAGTGGACATTATCCCTTAACTTTCACCTTGACAACGACTGTAGATGTCATAATTATATCTAAGGCGGGCTTTGTAGGGATATCAGTTCTGTGGCCTAACGTAACTGTAACCACCCTGCCTGGCGGAAAATCTTGTTTAAAAATATCCATCGGTCAGCTTATAAAATCTTAGGGTCAGATTTACCAATCCTCTTTCATAATACTATCCTTAGTAAACCACATCAATTATATGACGAGGCCTTGTGTTTCACCACAAATAATAATAATAATAATAACAACAACAACACTCTTTAGTGGAAGACGAGGTTAATCCTCAAAGCATTTTCTACCACCTAACCTTCAGACTCTATTTATTATGTGGTCACACACTCCATTTATACACTGGGTGGCGTTCGAACCAATGCTGGATCCCTACGCTACCTGGATTGCCAGACCAGCGCGTCAACCACTTGACTACAAAAAACCATGCTTTAACTTTTTAAAACTTACATCAAATAAGTAATATAATAAAAGCTCTTAGAAGACGGTCTAAATGAACTTTATCACGACCTCTATGAGGCATATGACAATAAGTTGTACATTTTCACTCAACTAAAACTTGTCCATGACAAGTATCATTCCTTGTTCGTACGGCACAACTATTATGCTAATTAGGACGAAAGAAAGCTTACTGGTTTGAGCTAGAGAAGGCATGACATGCTATGCTTGTTCAGGTAATGTCTGCGAGACATGGCATGAGGATAGCTAGAAGCCATCAGGATATATGTATGTCATTGTATGTACATATTATGTAATGTGAAGTAGTCATATAGGTAGGGAGGTAGCTTCTAACAAGGGTCAATGTCAATGCTAAGGAAATAATAATAACACTGTTTGTGGAAGGTAACCACCAGGCGAGGTTAATCCTCAAAGCATTTTCTACCACCTAACCTTCAGGGTGTTATGATATATGGTCACAAACTCAAATTATTATAATAATAATAATATCGCCTTTACATTGCCCAATTAGGACTAATAATTCCCATTATTCCAGCAGTAAGCCCTATATTATTATGAGGTAAAAGACGTATTATTATGTGGTAAAAATGCCAACTGGGAGGATAACTTGTCATGTTCCGGCTGGATTTCGAACCCGCGACCTCTGAAACCTTTGGATTCACAGAAGGCCGCTTTTACCACTGAGCTACCGGGACAGATATCATGAGAAAAATTCATGCACCGGGTGGGATTCGAACCAACGGATCCCTACGCTGCCTGGCGCGTAGGGATCCGTTGGCGCGTAGGGATTACCAGACTAGCGCGTTAACCACTTGGCTACCAGTTACAAGTCATATAGGTAGGTATTGTAGGTATCTATAAATAAGGCGACAAGGGTCAATGTAAATGCTAGGAAAACTTCGTAAGTCAGTCACTAGTTAGAGCTCTTGTACTTAATTAGGGTATTATAGAGGCCTTATTAATTTATAAAGTAAACTAGTTGAATCCCGACATTTTCTGGCGGTAAAAGTTTTGTCCGTGGTTAGCAGCTGGCATCCTATTAGGAGTTTTTAAAAATTTGGTTTTTAGTAGTACGCTTACTGTTTCCCAACTCTTACTATAATTATACTTAATTTTTTAATTAGGGTTTAAGGTCGTTTTCAACCTACAACCTACAACGGGGGTGATCCCTTTGCAGGAAACTCACAAACTTGCTACCCACATTAACCTCACCCAGCCTGGGTTGGGCCGGAACGCCAGAATCACGCATCACCTTGCTGGACGTTGCTTAACTTCGGTGATCCTACAAGAACCGGAGCATTCAACGCGCCATAGTATATCAGTATAAATAGAAAAGTGAGAATAATATATAAAACTAAAAATAATACACATAATCCATGTAAATGGATTTTATATATTATTTTATATTAATTTGATATATCGTATACGTACCTATTAATCATTAAAGATAATATGTCTTTTTGTGTACCTTGAAGATGAATTTCACAAACTTGACTTTTTTCCTTAATTTTTTTTACGAGATCATTAATAACTGATAACAATATTCAATTCAATGCATTTATTTATTGTAATAATAATAAATGAGTGAAGGCAAAAAGTAGGTAGGTATTATAAATCGTATGATTGACCTTGTACATTCCAAGCAATAATGAAATCCTGTCAACAGAATAAGTAGGATGGTATTGCCTACTTACAACTTACGCATTTGTAGGAATTAAAATTCTCATTTTATTAATAGTAAATCAAATCACAGTGGCTGTAATTACAATAAAAAATACAGTAAGTAAAGTTATTTTGCGAACTAGGTTTTACTGGAATCTCTGTGCAAGAGTAATGTACAAAAGGAATGAATGTCACATCTCACTCAAAAGATGGGACGAGCAATTTTTGCAAAGTTCATTATTTGCATAAACTAATTGAATGTAAAAAGTGAACCTTCACTTAAATTGCAAAAGGTGTGTTTTATTACTTCATTAGGACAGAAATTTTAATCAATGATTGTTTAACAATCACTCAGATTAGTACCTTAACAAGAGGTGTTTTGCATTTCATCAACCTTTTCTCTCTCTTAATAATAACAATAATAATAATGGTCTTTAGCGGAAGGTGACCACCAAGCGAGGTTAGTGCTCAAAACATTTTCCACCACCTAACCTTCAGAGCCTTATTATTATGTGGTCACAAACTCAAATTAATGAGGAAAAATTCATGTACTGGGTGGGATTTGAACCAACGGATCCCTACGCTACCTGGATTACCACACTAGCGCGTTAACCACTGGACAACCACTCTCTTGATAATTGGACAATCTTTCAATTTCAATCCGTCGACGGACATTTATGATGTCTCAGGCGTCAGTTTCAATTGACTCTTTTTGCAAACGATGGATGGTGATCTTTTTATATTTAAATGCAAAATTTCGAAAGTTCTAACTCGGTCAAGGGCGATTATAAAGTTATCTTTGACATTTACGACAAACTATAGATAGCTATGAATGCTATGATCTATGATGAGTTTTCATAATTTTACTATTGTGTTGGTCGTGTCAGTAATTTAATTTTTATGAGAGTTCAATTTCCTACATCTCTGGTCTGTAAAGGCGACATTTGAGGGTCTTAGTCAAAACTGTCAGGACTTTTTAAATAAATGTTTTTTTTTTTTCTCTCGCATACTATAACAAGAAAAGCTACATGAACAATTGAACACCCAGTGTATTCATCGCATCGGACACATCGATCCCTGTCGAAGTTAAGCTACACCAAACAAGGATTGTAAATGGCTCTGTGCTCGACGAGTTTTTTAATATCCATACCCGCGTCTACATTGAACAAAAACTTGTTGACTGTAATCCCTAACTCCATGAGAAAAAGAAATTGGCATGTAATAGGTACCTATCCATCTATTTTATTCTTATAAAATCTTATTATTAAGAAGAAGTTTATATTTTTTATCTTGTGTGTTATGTTGTTATAATGCATACATAATATAACAACACGAGTATCATTACTTTTATCATTATTATTATTATGTTTTATAATATGTATTTGGACCTTATACCCGTGGTCCATCTCATTAGCCATATCCCATGTGAATTTCAAAGAATGGAGGCGTACCAAGATAACCGTGATGCCAATATTAGCTACATGGTAGAGCCAAAATTTATGGACTTCTCTTGGTCAGTAACTCACAAAAAAGAATTGGATTTTATTGTACGTTTCATAAAAACACTGCAAATTAAGAATACTGGTAAAAAAAAGAAAAAAATGAAAGAAAAAAAAAAAACATTAACGTCTCCTAACGGTATATTTGATTCTCAAATTGAAAATTGAAAAATACGATAATAATTTTGGATTTCTTGTGGAATTCATTACCATGCTGGTTAGGCCTGTGGCTACATTTAATTTACAACGCAAGACAGTGCATGTTTAGTGACATAATGCCTTTTCGTATAACGATGAGCTTTAAATTTAATTTACGAATTGTAAAATGACTGCCTCTTGAGTTCTGTGGGGTGCTGGAATATCACCAATTGAATGAGAAACTGTAGGAAAAACTTCAAAGAACATGTAAATATTTCCAGAAAAAAAGCCAGCACCAATGGCATGTTGAATGGAGCGGTTCTCGTAGGATCACCGAACTTAAGCAACGTCCGGCGAGGTGAAGACTTTGTGATGCTGGCATTCCGGCCGAACCCAGACTGGGTGATGTTAATGTGGGTAGCAGGTTTGTGAGTTTTCTACGAAGGGAGGGTAAAACCTCCGTCGTGATATGACCATGCAGTTGATCATATGACCAAAAAAAACAAACTAACTAGAATACGTTTTCTTCCTCTCGCTGTGCTGGTTCAAACACCTATGATGCAGTTAAAAGACAAACAAAACAAAAAACACAACAACAAAAAAACGCCAATCGGCCACTATCGTAAATTCGTATATCCCTGAACAACAGGCAGCCAGTGTTGGCACCCAACGAGGAAGAAGAAGTAGAAGAGTACTTAGATGAGTTACAAAGATCAATAAAGAAAAACCGGTAAGCAATAACTGGTTAATCAATCAGTCAACTGAAACTTCATGCGTAGTAATTAATTTCCACTAAAGAAAGAGGAATTGAATTGTTCAATGAAATGAAATAAATATATAACAATTATAACATACCTATAGTAGGTATAAATAAAAACCTGAAAAAAATAAAAATAATTTCCTATTTTATTGATGAATTGCCGCCATCTTTAACCTGGAATATAAAATTTAATGATGATAAATATGTTACCTGTAACTTAATTGTTCAATGTCTCATACGCTTTTTTTTAGTTTTTTTTTTACCGTTTTACGTTAGTGTCCTAAAACTCCTAATAATTATGAGTAACGAAAACTGAAATACTTACCTTCTCGTGACTTTTATGGCTGAAAATTTCATTCGAATTCGGAACGACATTAATGACTCTGTACTCACTTGACATCAGTTTTCTAAGGGCAATAAAACCCACGGCACTTATGATTATCAAGGTGTACTTTTAATGTGGGGTATTTAATTACTACCTTGAAGGAAAAATTAGGTATAGCTTGTACTTCACACCACTCTCTCTCACTTTCTACCCATTCCGTATTCTGTTGTCCATTGTGCACACTCTTTTCCACCTTTCTCTCTATTTCTCTATCTCTCTCTCTCTCTCTCTCTCTCTCTTTCTCTCTCTCTTTCTCTCTCTCTTTCTCTCTCTCTTTCTCTCTCTCTTTCTCTCTCTCTCTTTCACTATATCTCACACACTCACACTCATATATACAATTATACATACACACACATACCTACATTTTTTTTTCTCTCTCTCTCTCTCTCTCTCTCTCTCTCTCACACACACACACACACACACACACACACACACACACACACACACACACACACACACACACACACACAGACAAACACTCTTTTTTTCTCTTTCATACGCACACACGCCAATACGCACACACACTTTTTCTCTCTCACACACAAACAGACTAACTCAACCTTCCCAACTCTCGCTTTCTATTATCTCCACACTTCCACTCTCTACCCTAATACCCTTCTCCCCTCCTCACATCCACGAATCTTCCAAATAAACTTTACATTCCCCACACACAAAGCTTCACCGGATATTCATCCCCTTATCTTCAATACTTCAATAGGTGTGCAGTTCTGACGACACCCCCACCAGGTTGTGAATACACCCCCACCCGTCCAACTACTGAATACACCCCCCAACACCCCGGCCGTGAAACACCCCTTTAAGTAGTAAATAACGCAAGTTTCCGCAAGGGTGGCAGACTGACAGAAGCATGCACGTGGAAATTCACAACACAAGTTCAAGACAAGAGACAAGTTCAACTCAGAATTACCAAAAAGATAGGTTTCTTTGTAGTAGTAATAATAGTAATTATAATAATAACACTCATTATTGGAGGGTAACCACCAGGCGAAGTTAATGTTCAAAGCATTTTCTACCACTTAACCTTCAGTGTCTTTTTAGTATGTGGTCACATACTCAAAATAACGAAGAAAAATATTATAGAAAATCGATTTACATTTTTATACATTCATAATTTATTAATCTTCAGTGTCTTTTTATTATGGGGTCACATACTCAAAATAACGAAGAAAAATATTATAGAAAATTGATCTAGGTACATTTTATACATTCATAATTAATCAATGCAGCTCTGAAACGGCTGGGCTGCGTTGACTCCAAATTCAGTTCAGAGTCTCCTAATGGTATGAAGTACCCACTAAGAACCAGGCCCAAAACCTGAACAGCAACATAGTGCCGGGTTTTAGCTAGTCATTGTAGTAAATGAAAAACCGGTAGGGTATACCTAATAATAATAATAATATTGACACTCTTTAGTGGAAGATAACCACCAGGATAAGTTAATACTCAAAGCATTTTCTACCACCTAACTCTCAGAATCTTATTGTTTAGTGGTCACAAACTCAAATTAATGAAGAAAATGAGGGTATAAATTTAAGATAACCTCACTTCACCACCATTATGGTACCTTGTAGTCCCTGTACCACTGTGTACCTGGTACCAAGTGGCCTCCAGAGATAGATAGGTTAATCTAAGGAGAAATCAGGAACCCAGAGGTCCTGGATCAACCTGTTAGTAGCCTCCTTGATCCTCATAGCCCCAGGGCCCCGGAGCTTACAATGTTTGGAACAAGAAGTCTTGACAACAGAGTGTGGCTCATGTTTTTTTTTTTTTTTTTTCTTTCTCAAGATTTACCTATCAGTTTTGTGTAAACGGAGAAATTATAATAGGTTATCATATTTTTGTTAAAATCACTTTCGTGGTATCATAACCACTAGTGATGGACGCGGTGCGGTGCGGTGCGAATTTTGGCTCTGATTCGCACCGCACCGCAAACTGCGGTGCGATTAAAGATAAGAAGTCGCACCGCGCCGAAATGAGCGGTGCGGTGGCAGTCTAAAATCGCAACCGCAATAATTTTTAATCGCACCGCTCCGCACACCGCGCGGTGATCACCGCATGCACCGCGGTGTAAAATTAAATAAATAATATTTAAAATTAAATACTATTTACCTCTCTAAGGTTAGGTAATATCTTTAGGAAAAACAAAAGTTATTATAGGAATATTTTTTATTGTACCCGTATGGCTCCTAACAGCCGTTAAAAAAACAGCCCTATATGGACAAATTCTACAACAGTTCCAGAGTGGACTGTGGCCTAAAGGTGAAGGAACATCCCTTATACTGCTTATAGCTATCCAATATTTTTTTATTTATTTTTTAGCAAATAGAAAATAGGTACCTACATAATTATATTTCAACAAAGTTAAAAATAAAAAAAACAAGAATTGGTACATATTTTGGTAATTTTATAATGGTACTGCTTGTACCCTCTCAATGGTTTATTGGGCAAAAAATATAAATAAATAAATTATAATCAAAAAAAGATAGTACGATAGCAAAGATATACGTTAAAGTCCTATAATTCTGCGCTACCTACTAAAAATTGTGATATTATATATGATATACAGGGCGAGTCAAATCAAACGATATATTCGAATAACTCAAAGAATATTGGAGTTACAAAGAAGTTTTTTTTTCCTTACAAAATTCTCACCGATTTTTGGGGGAGCACTTGTGTTGATTTTGAAATTCCCAACAAAAAAACTACTTCTTTGGGACATAATCAACTCTGAACTCAAAATTACATGTTTATATCTTGTAGTGCGGTGCGCGGTGAAAATCGCACCGCACCGCATGCGATGCGGTGAAAAATCAAAAACCGCAACCGCGCGGTGCGATTAAATTTCTCAATTATGAAAACCGCGCACCGCAAGCGCGGTGCGATTTTTTCCCCTCGATTCGCACCGCACCGCAAGCGCGGTGCGATTTTTCACCGCGATTTATCACCGCGGTGCGATTTTTTTGTCCATCACTAATAACCACTCAAATTACCTTTACTAAATCTATGCTGAAACTGACAGAAGTACCATTGTATACAACGACAAAACGCATACTACGCAGATTTTTTTGACAAATGCAGGTCTTGACATATAATTCACCGTGGCCGTGAGTTAGCGCGCTAGGTATTGCACGCACGGTGACCTGGGTTCGATCCTGTTTTTTTGCTCTATACTTTGATGTTCGGGGTCTACTCATACTTTGTGAGGAAAAATCAGTAGCTGCTTTAATGTTAGCAGCGACCAGTGGCGGAATTTTTTGTAGACAAAAATAAGATATTGGGATATTAAAGATAGGTACGGAAAAAGTCCTATAATTCTGCGCTACCCACTAAAATTGTGATATAATAACACAAAGAACACACATTATTATAATTATATATTATATAACTAACTATGAATGATCCGTCAGAAAAAAAAGAATTAAAGAAACGAAAATGGTAATAGATATTTTAATTTTAATAATAATTCACCAGGTAGTTTGACGGTGGTTTAGGGGGGGGGGGGTTAATTCTTATGAAAATTTCAATATCTGTCACCGTTTGGACTGTGGTATTGTAAACAGACAACCTCTAAGAGGACATAGTCAGACACGCACGCACAGATTTGAGTTTTATAGACAGAGATTACTATACGTAATAGTAATTAATGTTATCGTACTAAACGGTGAGATGCAAAAAGTTGTACGTGTACTATTCATTAGGTATGTTAAATATCTATTCTACTTAGTAGACTATTCTACTTACTACTAGCCTACATCGTTTGAAGTAGGTAATTGAAGTTTCATTGCAAGCATAAGGAACAAAACACACGATAATGAGCAGTGGTAGTAACTTTTAAACAAAAAATACTACTGAAACCCACGATATTGTAATACCTACTTAAGTATGAACTTTTATAGGTACTACTTAAAGGAACATAAAATTAATACCTACCTCTTACAATAGAGCCTACGAGAAACTGAATGTTGTCTTTGGTAAGTATGTACTACTAGCACAGACTTAATAAGATTACAAATATGGGATAATAGGAGCTAATTGAAATATGAACTACATTAAATGCACTACTTAAGTCTACACATACTCACGTGCTCTCATTGATTAACTATCTTTGGTAATAAACATTACCTGGTTATTAATTGGTTAATTTGGTAATCGAAATATTCCTGTTGATAGTAAGTAGGTATACACTTTGTACACTTCACATACATATGCTTCTGGTTTGTGCCCTGAAGTAATTAATGCGAAAGCTGTTCCGGGGCACAACTAACTTTAAAAAAAGCATATGATTCTGGTACAGAGGTCTCTTTATTTTATATACTTAATAGTGTTACCGACCTAAGAAGCTTCATTGATAAGGCGGCGGACTCGTAACCAGGAGTTCGGTGTTTCAAGTCACTTTTCCTTACGAGGTGTGAGAAGATCCCAGACGACTAAGTAAAAAAAAATAAAGTTATCATATTTGTGTTTATCACTTTCGTCACAACTACTCAAACTCGCTTTACTAAATCTTTGCTGAATTTGGGACTTGAACCACCGACCTCCAGGTTACAAGTCCGCCGCCTTATCGATCGAGCTACTGAGTTCGGTTCTCAGACATCCAAATACAGAGCAGAAAACTTCTGTGCTGCTGGGGATCGAACTCAGGTCACCTTTCCACTTGCCCGCGGTGACTACTGTCAAGTACCTAGGTATCTAGATGTAGTCATCTTGGATATAAACCTAACACCTGAAAGAAAGCAGCTTCTTACAGAATCTCTTCGGTAGGTAACAAAACTTGAGATCTATTAAAATTGCGAGAAATTTAATCAATTCAGCTTTGAAACGGGAGTTTGCAAGCTTCCGGTATTAAGTTCCATTTTATTTGGAGAGTGGTGAAGACAATTTTGCGGTGGTTAATAGAAAGTATGAAATCCTAATGGAAGACGTGTTCTTTTAATTTGCAATAATTGGACGTGTCTGTGTTGAAACTCTCGTGAGATGATGGGAGACGCTCTCCCGAAACCAACAATCTCCAGTACCGACGTAACAGTTCCGTTCTTCTAGCTGTGAAGTAAGTATTGTTTCATGTTATCTCCAAAACTAGCAGTTTCTGAATGAAGTTACGGGCAGTAATTGGGAATTTCTGGTATAATAATGTTTTGGGTATAATGTTTCATTAGACAGCGTCGATAGCAGGTTGAATACAAAAAAAAAATAGTTCTCATTCCGTCACTAAAGGACTTGTAGTAGTAGTAGATTTAGTAAAAGCTAGTTCGAGTAGTTGTGACTATCACGAAAGTGATTAAGACAAAAATATGATAACTTTAAACTTCACTTTTAACTTTAGCCTAGAAAAAAATATTGTAAAGCCCATGTTAGTTCTACTTATCACTCTCATCAGTTACCTAGCTAATGCTGAGTAGGGGGCTACAGTACAGTTAAGTAGGAAAGTGGACCAGCTAAAGACCATCTGACTTTTTACTATTCTTTGTCAAAAAACTGGAAAAAACGTCTTAGGGTCACAACCATTACTCCCTAAATCCAAAGATTCAGTCAGCCACTGGTTCGTGTGTCTGTCTGTAAACAATATATCTCAAGAATGGTGTAAGCTAGAGACTTGAAATTTGGCATGCAGACCTCATGAATTCGGTGTCGCATCCACTCTCTCTTCCATGTAATCGGTGCCACCGGTGGTGGCCTTTTGACCGCCCTTTGGCGGCATTGGGGCTTGGGCAGCCCTGGCTAATAAAATATAAGGGGTTTATTAGATCATTTTTTAACTTGAATTTCTTGGACCCCGTCTACAGTTCACTGGTATTTTGGGGGGTCCCCTTTAATTTTTCAAGCCAGATGGGGGTTGTGGGTTTGTGACATATCAAGATTATCAAGTAAGTGTAGATAATGTTTTCAAAGTGCTGAATACGATTTTCATAGTAATTTTTTGCCAACTGTTACCGTTAAGTCGCTTTCTGGCGGATAGGCTAGCCCTGGCAACACCTATGTACCTAAACCTGGACCTATCAAACAAACAAGAGGTCAGATGTAAGGCCAAACTAGGAATAAGGCCAAATTATAAAACAGGATTAAAGTGACTAAAAATTAACCAGACACGACCTCAAGTAGGAGTTTCTACCAATCACAGCGCACTATAACCCGACTTGAGGGGCAGTCTGGCTTATTAACTTAATATTTTTAATTTTAATCCTATTTCATAATTCTACACTGTGGGTTAATAGGGGGCTGAAAAGAACCTATCTCTATAGCACGCTGGTTTGGTTTTTCTTGGCGATTGAACAATTTCAATTAGGTTTTTTAAAACAATAGAGGTAGGTATACTACATTAAGTACATTACTATAATATTTCTCTACTAATTAAGCTAACTGACGAAAAAATATGTAAAACTTTACAAATTTACTCCCATTACTACAGGCTATTGTGCATTTTGTGATAGAAATTTTGAAAGTTGATGATATGAGGTATTTATAATAATAATTACGGTCATAATGTGCATAAGGTGATTTTTTTTATTTATTTAAATATGAAGTGTAATTCAATATTTAAATATTAAGAGTTAAAAATTAATAGAAGTTCTTACCAACGTGGTTTATGTAAATCAATACAATGATTTTTTGATTGTTGCTTTTAACAAAAGTAGGTCCTACTATTACACCTTGCAGCAACTCAACTTTTAAGTCCTTTATATAATTATTTATAAATAATTTAACTATGGTTAGAGTGAGAACAGACATAAATAATGTAAAAACCAATTTAATAATAGAAGGTACCTAGTAATTATTAATAAATCTAATTTAGAATCTTACCTTAGAGAATATGAAAGTCCAAAACACCAAGATGTTGACGGCTTTCTGAAAGTCAGGAAACTCCAAACACCAAGTTAAAATACACAATTATCTAATTACACAACTCAACTTGTAAAGAGACCTACGAAGAAAGTGAAGGCAAGATAGAACTTAGCAAAGTTCTAATAAAATAATTGTATTAAAGAATCTGGCGGTTAGGAAGCTTACATTCCAGAAGATGGTGTAGATATTAGGGTCTTTGATAAATCCAGGTAGATAATGGATAATGGAATATATTCAGAACTGTAATTATTTAACTACATAACACACAACTTAAATTGTACCAAATTTAAAACACACGGAAGATTCTGTCAAACAGTAAACTTTCAGAAATCGGAAAAGAAAATTAAGTTAAACTTTTAAACGAAATAAAACAAAAGTGTTAAAAAAACTGATATGTTATATTATAAAAGAGATAGTTAAAGGAAAATTTAGACGCCGGTTAAAATTACACCGAAAGAAAAAGCACGAAACAAGAATCGAGAAAATAAAATGTTTGAAAATGGAATGGCTTGCAACGAACTTTGACGCGCGACTATCCTCACGATAGCAAGTTCAAATCACGACTGAAGATTGAAGAAGTTGAAGCAGTCGGTGAGTCAGGCTACTGCCGGCTTCTCTCATTTCTCCGTAATTCTTGTCTGCTCAACTTTGTAGTGGCGGCTCAAGTGTTGGTTGACCTCTCTATCTTTATCTTCGTGTTATACTATTAGTTTTCCCGCACTTTTCTACGGTAACTAATTTTATCATAGAGGAATAAGACATGGAAAACTCGAGATACCTCACAACTGTCACCAACTACACAATAGGGCTACCGATGTTACCTTCAAAAGCATGTGAGTAAGAATAATTAATTTGTTATTATTGTGATTTCCTCTGTGTTATAACTACACAAAATGGCCGATTTTATGAACCAACTTCATTACCTATGAGATGTACCTACGTTACAAAGCACTACCACAACAGAGTTAGTTGCTAGGCAACCGTCTTGAGCATTTCTTGTTTACTCTAGGTCGGTAGACATAGTAGGCCAGTCCTTCAGTTTGACAGGTATTAGAATGGAAATTCACGTATCCTAAGTGCGAGGGGGGGGTAGTGTTACAAGCCAAACAGAGCCTAATTAGTTTGAATTACTTTCTGACGTTGTAAAGCTCACCTAGTATTATAATGGAGGGAAACAGAGAGAGAGAGAGAGAGAGAGAGGGTGGGATGGGGGGGGGGCTGATTAATTAGTAGGGGTTCTGTTGTAAGGGGTCAAGGGGGTGCAATGACTTGCTACTTCCTTCATGAAGCAGCACTTTCATAGCTAGAACTAACAAGTTGATATCCATAGCTTTTACGATACACACCAGATGAAAGAATTAATAGATAGACATAATATTAGGTACATTAAATTCTACAAAGCCAGCGTGGAATACACCAACTCTCGTATTATCACTGAAGTTAAGCAACGTCAAGCGAGGTTGGGACTTGTATGGGTGACGAATCCTCGTGATGCTGGCTATTCCCTGCCCCACTAACGCTGGTTGAATTCAATTTGAGTAGCTGGTTTGTGAGTTTCCAACGAATGGAGGGTAAAGCTCTCGTCGTGATATCACCATGTAGTTGAAAGCGACGTTAAACTCACAAAAAACAGTCTACAAGTACAAAAGTACTCTCTTTGGAGATTGGAGAAGAGCACTGGGCTTGCATGCACAGTGACCTAGGTTCGATCTCTTGCAATGTGGAAAAAATTCTGCTTTCTCATTGAATGTCCGAGGTCCACTCAGACCTTGTGAGGAAAAATGAGTACCTATTTGTATGAATAGCTACGAGGAGGTTTATTGTGTTGGTCAAATGATATGGTGTTGGTCAAACGATGTGATTTGGTGGGAGTTTCACAATGCTGAGATACCCACTAAAGTTGTGTTGTGATACAACATGAGAACCATTTTCACATATTTTCAACGAGTTCAAATTTAATATATTTCGAAAAATTACCCAAGATTACTTTAATCTTTTTAGAACTTTAATCTTCGTGGAGTTGATTCTGAAATTTTATAAAAATAAAATCCATGTAGTGTGGGGATCCGTTGGTTCGAATCCCACCCAATGCATGGATTTTGTAAATGCTTTTTCATTAGTTTTATGATCCCATGATCCTTACAATATGAAAGTGTAACAAATTAATATTATTCATGAAAATTTCAACGCGATTGGATGAATGATTTAAGAACGCATAAGGAACTATAAATCAAGGATGCATAACTTTTAAAGAACATAAATTTACTATCTACGGTTCTGCAAGTTTCTTATGAAAATAAGATTTCCAAACATCTTTATGAAATAAATCTAAAACTTTAGAAACAATACTGTCTTTCTTATAACTTATTGGTTAGAAAGTAACACCCTTATATGATATTAAAAAATAATATCGATACAGGAATTTCGTTGACTAATTTTGAGGTGCTTTTTCTAAGTGACAGCGAATTTTCAAAATTTGAACGCCTTTTCAAAAGAGGGTTGGGTGGAAGAGATTGCCATAGGCAGTAACCCCGTCTTTAATTAGGATATTTGTATGTATGGGTTTTTACTTTCCTTATCCTATAATAAGGAAAGTATTGTATTCGTCGAAAATTTGACCTACCCAACTTTTCACATTTCTGGACGAATCACGTGATCAAGCCTACGAGCCTATGCGAAACCTAAGTCCCAGTCGGTGAGTGAAAATTTAAAGAATCCTAGTTTTATATAAATGTTACATAAAAATTAAAATACAAAATTCAGAACAATAGACACAAGAAAAGAAAAGATAAACAACATTGTTACATAGATAAAATATACATTTATACAGATGTTCTAACTAAAGTTCGGGGTTATTGCCTATGGCAATCTCTTCCACCCAACCCCGTGTGCTGAGTGACCTGTCAGATGAGCGACATTTTCAAATCCCAGCTCACAGCAGGATGAGATAATTACAGAGCTTTTGTTCCGACCGAACTATTAATTTGATAAATAACGACAAAGTCTACAATGAAGCCATAGAGCTTTTCAAACGCTTAGTGGCTTTTAATGGATATAAAATTCAAAACATAATTAGCAAAGAGAAGGCCTTTGAAACAAAATGATATATTTGGTGTGTGCATGATTGCCTTCTCGTTATAATACGACCAGCGCATAGAGTGTTTACGAAATGTAAACACGACATGGCGACACTAGTGGTGTTTGGTTTGGGGAGCGGTGCTGTCGACTGAAAGTTTGGTCGTGGAGCAAAATTCGTATACAACACACTTTCTGCTTTATCGTTGCACGTACAATGAGCAGATCGCAAGGAGGGCAGAAAATGCTGACAGAGGACCTTCATCCTGATTCTATCTGCTTTAATATGTAACTTACTTATTGATATGATTTGTGCAAATATTTCAATAAAAAAATCCTCTGTATCGGACAAGACTGGAAATGAAAGAACCACAGCTTTAAGGGAATTTAATTGAAATATAAATAAAATATAATAATTTTATTTTATTTATTTATTTTTTACTACCGTTCCTTTCAACTGCATGATCATATATCACGACGGGGGTGTTACCCTCCATTTGCAGGAAACTCACCATCCTGCTACCCACATTACCCTCACCCACCCTGGGTTGGACCGAAATGCCAGCATCACAAAGTCTTCATCTCGCTTAACGTTGCTTAACTTCGGATATCCTACGAGAACTAGTGCATGGTGCATTCAACGCGCCATCGACGTTGCTTAACTTCGGTGATATTACGAGAAAATGTTTTATTAATAAAGCAGTGTTCCTAGGTATCTCTATTTGTGAGGCACCCGTTAGGTCGGATATATCAAAAAAGGAGAGATAAATCACCACACAATAGGGCTGACAGTGCATTATTTTCATGAGCTTTTCAATGAGGTTAATTTTCTGTGCAAGCACTTTATCTCTGGGCACGGCCCTATGCATGAACCTCGTATAATGTGAGTGAACTTTACTATCATCTATGTGGCCCTATATGGGTGATGAACTTATACATTGTTTTAGGGGGGGTCTTTTCTTACAGAAAAAAACCCATGAGCTGCGTCCTTTATTTAGAACTATTGCACTGCACATCTGCTAGTACGCTAGTAGTCACCGTGGCATAGTGAGTTAGCGCGTTAGGCATTGCACACAATGTGACCTGGGTTCGATTCTCAGCGGGGCATCGGGCAGTATAAAAAAGGCGATATTATTATTATATTATTATTATTCTTATAACTCTGCGCCACCCAATAATTTTGTGTTATAGTAACACTAAGATTACATCCCTTTTTTTATTTGAGTTTAACGTCACTTTTAACTGCATGGTCATATCACGACGGAGTTACCCTCTTTCGCAGGAAACTCACAAACCTTCTACCGACATTATCGTCACCCAGCCTCAGTTGGGCTCGAATGCCAGCATCACGAAGTCTTCACTTCGCTGGACGTTGACTTAACTTTTGTGATCCTATGAGATGCACCGGTGCATGGGCGCAGCCAGGATTTTAGTTAGGGGGGGGGCAGCTGATGAGGAAAATGAATAATACCTATTAGTGAACAATCAATAATACCTGGTGTTGCACACTACCTGGAAATTTCTAGCCCTCCTGGCTACGCTCATGGAGCCATTTAACGCGCCATTTATATTTATAATTGATAATGAATGATATTTGAAAATTTAATGGTGAATATTTGCGCCGTGTAAGTACATGACTATGCAATGCGCTACAATCTAAATGGTCTTCTTGCAATAGCATGGAACCCTTGGTTGCACACTCGACCCAGTCGCGATTTATTTCGTTTTTGTAACACGTAAATATAGGTAGTAGGTAAGATGAATGGTAACTAACTGAAACCCAGCACTGTATTGCCGTACATTTTTTTGCCAGTGGCTGGCGTTCAATTGAATTTTTTAATTATTTTTTAGTACGCACCTACATACCAAAGAGAGAGTCCTTTAATTTAACCTTTCGATCTGCGTTGATTGAAAGAAATAATAGTAAGATAGAAAGACACATATTACATACCCTAAACGTTATCTCTAATGGTATGTCAATGAGAAAGTATTATAAATATATTAAAATACACATATATACATACATGTAATTACCAAGTACTTCCAGCGGCGAGCATTCACAGATCGAATTTTCCTTTACATCATGAACCTTTTTAGGAAGATAGAGTACGGCAGCGTTGCCCACTATTCTATAATATAGACTAAATTAAAAATACGCAATAAATGAATATAAATTGATTTTTATATATTAAGACAAGTAAACTATGGATATATTTTTAAAGGTAGACTAAATTCACAAGAGGTTATATAAAAATATCCCTCATATATAATAATTGGATGTTTGTGTATATATTTCACGTATAAATGAGGTTGATGAGGTTTATGTGACCTCCATTGAAAACTGCGGATCCATGTATGAAGGATTGATTATAAAGCTGGTGAACTTTCATAGATAAGGAATTACATAAACTAAGGCTGCGTGGCGTAACGGTTGTGACTACAGCCCGTAGTCCAGAGATCCCCGAGTTCGATCCCCGGTTGGAGTAGATTTTTCACACAGATAATTCTCCTCCCCCCGAACAAGTGAGGCTACCCAGGCTGGGTGAGGTTAACGTGAGTAGCTGGTACGAGTCCCAGCGGATGGAGTATAAAGCCCCCGTCCTGACTATCTCAAATCAGGACAAAACCATATAGAATCAATGGACATGAAAGAAGGCTAGGCATTGGATCTGAGCGTCCATATAATCCTCTCACCACCGTGATAGAAGTGTCTGTGCCTATCTCACGGACAAGTAATTATTATTTATTAAAACTTGCTCGTAAACAGGTATCATATACGTAGATAAGTCGCAGTTAATAATATACATATATCTAATATTAAGTAGATTTTTTGTTTGTGTAGCTGTAGAGTATAGAAGGATGTGATTCTTTTTCACGCGAAAGAGACTCAAAATAATTTATGATTTGAACGCATGCAATAAATTTGCATAACAATATTTTGAAATTTTGCAATCATCATAGATTTTTTTCTCTTTTTTCAATTTGGGTTTAGCGGCGTTTACAACCGCATGGTCATATCACGTAGAGGTTGTTAGCCTCCATTCGCAGGAATATCACAAACCTGGTACCCACATTAACCTCACGGCTCATCCAGACAGGGTTGGGCCAGAATGCCAGTATCAAGAAGTCTTCACCTCGCTGGACGTTGCTTCACTTCGCGATCGACGCTGGCCATCATATATTGGAGTATTGGTTAACTCCTGTTTTCTTACTATCGAAAATATTGGAAAGCTATTTTTTTGTTAAAAATAAATCTGAAACATATCAATTCTTCTTTGTGGTAAGTGTGTGAGAATGACACGTACAGGGTGGGGAATATGTCATAGAGAAAAGTGGAAATTGTTTTTTTTTCAGCACAAGCAGGTAATGATGTGTAGAATCATTAATAACGCAAACTCTCTCGTTTTTCCATCAGCAATGAGTGAGGGTTGAATTCGTTATTGACATCAACCCAACCATCAATCATCACAGCTTGGTACCATGGGTGAGACTCTGAGAATGCTCCAAATAAAGTATTTGTGTGTGCACGTCAAGTGGTTAACGCGCTAGTCTGGTTATCCAGGTAGCGTTGGGATCCGTTGGTTCAAATCCAGTGCATGGATATTTCCTCATTAATTCGAGTTTGTGACCACACTGACCACATAATAGGTAATGAGACTCTGAGGGTTAAAAGTTAAGTACACCAGTTCTCATTCAGTCACTGAGGTTAAGCGACGCTAGCGCCCAGCAAGGATAGTCCTTGGATTGGTGACCATTCAAATTCGAACCCTCGTGTTGCTGGCTATTCCGAGCCCCACTCATGCTCGGTGAGGTTAATTTGAGTAGCTGGTTTGTGGGCTTCCAGCAAATGGAGGGCAAATAAAACTCCCGTCGTAGACCATGCAGTTTAAGGATTGGGTGGAAGGACCATACAATAAGGATTGGGTGGAAGAAATTGCTGTAAGCAATAACCCAGCCCTTTAGATAGGATTAGGACATCTGCATATTACTTTCGAGAAATTTTATAATACGAATATTAGAAATCGGAAGTATTGTGTTCGTTTTTGTAAAAAAAAAAATTGTATCTAGCTATGTTGTTTACCTTTTCATTTCTTGTTTATAATGTTCTAAATTTCGTATTTTATTTTTATAATTGCTTGTTTGTACATATATTATGTCCTATCAATAAAGAATTAAATAATAATAATAATTGTACATTTACAATCAAAAAGAAAGAAAAAAATAATAAAATATGAGCGATTAGCTTGAGCGACAAAGCATGTTGGCCATACGTTAACTATTGTTGAAAACAAAAGCAAAGGCAGAAAATGAGAGAAGATGAAAACAAGAAAGAAGATTAAACGAAAGTTTATCCTAGAGGTGGCGAGAAGGAAAGATTCTCATCCGAATTAAAGTTCGGATGAACATTAACCATTACAGTTGAAACTCGTTAACATCTTTAGTACATCAGGGCACAGGAGGAAAAAAAGTTAGCAAAAATTGTCGACATGTGAAAATCATTTAATAACTCATGAGAGAAACTTCCAAAGTCCCGGCAAAGTTAGGCGAAGATAAAGCACATTAAAAAGTTGAAGGGAAATTCAGTGGTTTATGAAGCATCAAGCGTTTTCTCTTCTGAAAAGAAAATTGGGTTATTTTTATTCGTTGAAAAGAAAAAATAATATAAAACTTTGAGAAAGTTCAAATATTATATTTTCTAATGTCATTTTTAGTTTGAACATTTGTGACAAGAGCTTCCCCCTGGGAGCTGTATTCTTCTTCTTCCTCTTGTATTATTACTTCTTCTCATGAAATACCTCGCGTACCACAACTTCGACATTTCAAGAAGGTATTTGAGATATGAGATATAAAATTAGCAGTAATTACATAATGATTATAAGTACCTTGGTATGATGTTTAATTAAATACTCAAACACGACAATTTTTTCACAATTGGAGAGTTTTTTTTACATGGCTTAATTAGAATGGTTCAAACTACTTAAAATTGAGACAGTGTCTATTACAGAAGATGCCTTGTTAGATCCAGCCTTGCAACTAATGCAACATAGTTATAATTATCATACGAAGAACTTGTATAATAGGTAGAAGATTGTAAAAATACCGACCTAGGTAAATTGATCGATAAGTCGGCGGATTTGTAATGGGAAGTCGATGGTTCAAGTCTCAAGTTAAGCAAATATTTAGAAAAGCGAGTTCGAGTAATAATGTGTACCTCTATGTTATTATATCACAATTTTACTATAGGATACTACAATCTAGGATGTACTACGATCGGATGGCTGTGAAACGATTACCTAATTTTAAATTATAGTAGGTACCATTAATCGCCTGTTTGAAACTTGAAGATATCCACTTAGATTTGAAATGGCACGACTATGATAATGCTATTCTAAATTTAGTTTATTTTCGGTGTCGTCAAGAACAAATCTGTTCTGTCTACATGAGATATGTTGGTGTTCGCAATTTGATTAAATCCACTGAGACAACGGAACAGATGGTTTCAAATAAATCACCATTTATTTCAATGATGGGATCAGATTGAAGCGATAGAAATCCAATGATGTTTTCTCTGCGTGTCTGGAATTTCCTCGAGTTTTCCTCTGAGGAATAGAGCGACGTCTGCAGAAGCAAGCGTTTCTCACCCCTCTGTGACATTATTACTTTTTAAGGTAGCCTGGTGTAAATTGTAACGCAAATGGGTTCTACCTAGGCGTCATTAATATGGTTGCTGAAGACATCCTCTTGTTATTTGTGGAAATTTGTCACCTCTCTGTGTGCCGCATGCTTCCGAGTAGTTTTCATCATTCAACTTTACTTGCTCTTAAAATAAATTAAGTATTTGTGGAAACATCAACACTACAAAAATGCATTAGCCCATTTCTACTTTATAAGCAAATACAACTCATTATTAGAGGAGACATCAGAACTCCTTGGCTTGGGTGGAAGAGATTGCGAAAGGCAATAACCCCGCCCTTTAGATATTTTTTTTTCTTTTTACTTCTCCTTATATTGTATAATAATTTGTAATTATCTGTGTTGTCTATAAGTCCATATTAACACTTAGACGACCGGCATGGTTTTTCGTGAATTCTCTTGTGGGACCGGCGATAATGCGGCTATACCGACCCCTTGTACCACCGGTGGTACACCCGGTCCATTCTATACGAACGTGCGTGTACCACCGGTGGTACACCCGGTCCATTCTATACGAACGTGCGTGTACCACCGGTGGTACACCCGGTCGTCTAAGTGTTAATAAAGTGTGAAATAATAATAACTCCCAATCTGACGTTTATAACAGAATAATGATCCTTATTAGAGGAGACGCCAAAATTCCCAAACATTTTTATAAATATATTCACTTTCTTATCATTTATATATTCCATTTACATCCATTCATTCATAATTTTATTAAATTTAATGTTCATAAATTAATAGAGTAAACCCATGTTTATTTGATATAAATATATAGTTGCGAGGTCATTTTAGTTTAAGGTCGTTCCTTTAAAGGACGTTCGATTACAAAGTCATTTTAGTTCAAGCTGATTCCATTTAAAGGTCTTCATGACTACGAAATATTTGTAAATCTCAATTTACAAAAAGTAAGAAGGTATTTCTGTAGCTTCAAATGGGACGCCAGCCTCGGGCAAACATCATTCATGTCTACGAATGTCGTGTTTGAGTGAGTACTTCATGTCATCGTCAGGACATCGTCAATCCCTTCGGAATTCTGTCACGTCACCGACGGCGAGTTTTACTTTCGAAACCCTGGAAATTCATCACAATTAAAACTCAAGGATTAACACTCGGGCAGAGATTGAATAATGACTTTTCCCTGCTATTTAAAACGAAAAATAAATAATTGATTCCGCAGGGATTAAAAAGAGCTGGAATTTCTAAATGCGACAATGTTTGAGTGGGAATGGTGATGTAATTGGTGAAATAAAGCTCTTCATCCATTGTTATTTCAGTTTAATCGGACTAGTTTTTGTACTTTTTTTAATTTCAAGTTTGTTCAGCTTAAAATGTTTAGTTTAATTGTATAAAACATTAGTTCCTAGCTTTTCGTAGTCTTTTACAAACGCGTTCGAATGTATGATCAAATATATGGTCCCTTCAGTTCTCTTATATCCAGATTCCACTGTTTTTTGTATTATATGTTTTTCTTTTCTCTATGATAGGATAGTAGTTTACTAGAACCTTTCCCGTTGAAACTCATTTTGTCAGTCTAAAGCAGGGATCCCACTGAGTGTAATAATAATATTAGTAAATATTAGTAAATCTTATAAGGGCAAAAGGTTTATAAGTAAAGCTATTAAGCTCAGAACTCGAGTGCATCATTTTCTTTCGAATTTTGAATACGAAGTGTTGCAAAGATTAGCCAAGCAATGTTTCAGTCACTGGAATTCGATCTTGCTTGGTTCTAAAGGACCTGCTATTGTAGGATCACCGAAGTTGAGCTACGTCCAGCGAGGTGAAGACTTCGTGAGACTTGCATTCTGGCCCAACCCACAGACTGGGTGAGGTTATTGTGGGTAGCAGATTTGTGAGTTTCCTGCAAAAGGAGGTTAACACCCCCGTCGTAATATGACCATGCAGTTAAATGGGAAGTTAAACCCAAATTAAATACTTCCGATTTATAATATTAGAATTTTCTCGGAAGTAAAAAGGAATTCTCGAGTATGAAACGTTTGAACATAAATTATTGCACTGAGTCTATATGACACCAATAAGCGGAAAACAATTACACACTTCAGGTAAAGTACCTCAGTAAATATTTCGGATTGGAAAGAATTATTTTGACGTACATTATGTTTGTATTATCTAACGCCGGTCTCCGTGGCGTAACGGTTGTGACTACTGCCTGTAGTCCAGAGATCCTGCGTTCAATCCCCGGTCGGAGCAGATTTTTCACACAGAAAATTCTGTTCCCTCCGTACATGTGAGGCTGGCATTTCCGGCCCTACCCAGGCTGGGTGAGGTTAATGTGGGTAGCTGGTACGATTACCAGCGAATGGAGGGTAAAATCCCCGTCCTAATAATGCAGGAAGTTAAATCAAATAGAATCGTTGGAGTTAGGAAGGGCATCCACCCGTAAAAATATGCCAAAACCAACCAACCACAACCATGAGGTTGAACAACGTCGACCCAGCTTAAGCGGGATAAGACAGAGTAAAAGATTATCTTATATTATAAAAATACAAATAAAGGTTTATTTATGTACTATGTTAAAGCTCTGGTATTATTGCTTCAGGTTCCACAGGCTATAGGCCATGACATCTTCTTCTATAAAGAGGTAGGTACTATAATATCTATATTTACATAGAAAAATACAAGCATGTACAATGGTACATACATATTCATGAGGGTAGTATACAATGTTGTAGAACGAAATACGTCATGTACATACATTTCACTTATTTACATGTAACAGAAAGCAGAGATATCTACATAATATCATGAATGAACACATATTGAATTGTATGATGGCAATTGCATACAGCTTTCCTGTTAAAATATTAGAATTTATGCTCATAATATTCCTTCCTTCGACAGAAAATACATACTCTTTCACTTCTGTATGCTCGAATAATGTGCTTTCCATGCATATTCAAATTTTAAACCCTCAGAGAAGACTCATCCTCTTTGCTCTTCGGAGTTACTTACTTTATACTTTAAGGTGCGAATATGTATATTAAGACGATTCTTAGAAAATTAAGAGTATACATTAAATGCAGAGGAGTAGCATCAGCTTCGTGTTTACCACTGTGATAGAGGCGGCGACAGATCACAAGGAGGGTATTATTATTATTATTAATTTGGGTTTAACGTCGCTTTCAACTGCATGGTCATATCACGACGGGGGTGTTACTCTCCATTCGCAGGAAATTCACAAACCTGCTACGTACAATAACATTATCCAGCCTGGCTTGGGCCCGAAAGCCAGAATCACGAGGTCTTCACCGTTCCTTAAATCTCTCACCTGAACCGTGCTTCGGTAATGAACGGCCAGCGTCTAGCAGTGAATATTCAATTAAAGGATTCGAACACTTCAACTCCTGGAGGAAAACTCCTCATCCTCTTCTTCCTCACCAATCCTTCATGGGGCGGGGTGAGAGGAGCACATACACTTTTCGAATTTTAAAATGTTTCCAAGAGGAATTTGAAATTTCCCTTTCATACGAATTCAAGTCAATTGAACGGTATGATAATTCAGCTTTTTTGAATACTCAATACTCTCCAAATAGAGTGTGTTATTACTCGTTGAAATCTGGGAGGTTGAGTAGATTTGAAAGTTGAGAGCTTTTTGAATTTGAATCGTCCCACTTAGGCCCATTTTGATTTTTGTATTAACATTTTAGGTGAAAATTTTTGTTGTTGACTGGGGGAACTATAAACAGGGAGTAGACCAGCAGTCTGGCTGGGGGACCATAAACTGGGAGTCGACCAGCATTGGCTTGGCTCTGTGGGCCCTTGTCAATGATTATCCTTGTTGTTAAAACCAAATTATGTAATTCACACACCGGAAGACCTATCTCCAAATTCTTATTCTCTTTGGAAACCCAACGCATGGTAAACCATTACAGTATTGTACGGGTCAAAAGTTACACACGATGAAATACTACTACAAGTAGAGAAAGACATATTTATGACCCGAGAATGTAGATATAAAAACCCACGGTTTTGGGATGGTCCAACTCTTAATTAACTTGAGGCACCTCCGAGCATGCTCATCGCCAAAATTTCATTATTTATTTTAACCTCTTGGGTTCTTGGTTTCTGAAGCGGTTGTCGTTTGGCATAGCTGGATCTATTTTTATTATTATTATCTGATCTGTTTGCAGGGTTTTCAGTGAAACCCTAACAATTAACACTGCGACCTAATAAGATCTATTGTGACCAGTTGATTCTATTTGGTTTCAACGTCCTGATTGAGATAGATAGTCAGGAAGTCAGGACGGGGGTTATACACTCCATTCGCTGGGAATCGTACCAGCTACCCACATTAAACTCACCCAGCCTGGGTAGGATCGGAAATGCAAGCCTCGCGCATTTGGAGGGAACAGAATTTTCTTCCAAAAGTCTGCTCCGACCGGGGTCGAACTCGATATCTCTGGACTGTGGGCAGTAGTCACAACCATTACGCCACGGAGGCTGGCTTTCACTCTGAATGTGATTTTGTTCCAGAGAATTTCCATAGGCATTCAACGCGGCAATGCAGCTTAATAATACTTGGTCCAGCGTGCAGCGTCAATGGCACACCAGTTCTTGTTCCGTCACTGTTAAGCAACGTCCAGCGAGGCCCAAATCCTAGCTTGGATACGTGACCATTCATATTTAAATCCTAGTGCTACTGGTTATTCCCGACTGTTTGTTTTGTCCCGTGACTGTTTTGTGAATTTCAAGAGAATGGAGAGTAAAACCCCTGTCATTATATTATGATCATGCAGTTCAAAGCGACGTTAAACCCAAATCACTATAAACTGGTGAGACACCACACGACTTTCCTTATCACTTAGAGAAGTCTGATTCCGCCATTGGTGACTCAAAGGTAACAGTTTGAAAATTAATGTCAATATCGTAATTAGCACATCAAAATTATAGAATTTGATATATGTCACAACCCCCATCAAAGATGTATAAAAATAACCAACTTTCTTTTAATTCATCATCGGGGACCCTAACAAAAAAGCGATAGTTGGGGCCGGATTCCAAAATGTTCAATATATCAAAAAATTAACATTTTTTTCTTGTAAGCTAAGAAAATATTATTTCCTATTTTATTTTTTTGTATCTTTGACCACTTTAAAAGAACGGTCGTTGCGGCCACTTTATGCGGCTCTGCGACCGCAGATTACGACAAATTTTAACTTTCAACTCCGTGGTTTATAAAATCAACTTCCATAACAAATTTCAAGTCTCTAACTCTTACCGTTTACGAGATATTGTGAGATACACACGGACGCATGGACTAATGACCGAAAACAACTTTTTTGGTATCCTCAGGCTATGATTCGTCCAGAAATGTGTAAAACTGGGTAGGTCAAATTTTTGACGAATACAATACCTTCCTCATTATAGGAAAAGGAAAGTTACAAAAGGATCACTCCAGCTATAGTAACATCGGTAGCCACAGTGGTTCGCGGGACTGAATAGGGTAGGAACTGAATGTTGGCAATTTAGTATTAATTAATTTTATATTTGTAGCTGTTAGTATGAAGAATATCATAAATAAAAACCAACATAAAAATAAGTTGGGTTATTAACCCCATTCAAGAATCTTGATATTGTATTTTCCAAATTTGTACATACATAGGTACATAAATAGTGACGTCACTATAATAATACTAATTAATAATATTGTCTTCAGCACATGTCATAAGATTGACGTATGTAAGTTTTATTGCTTTAGTTAAGTTATATGTATACAAGGTGCTTCTCTATGCGTATCAATCTTCCACAAATTCCGCCCTAAAAATCCTGCACTTTTTTTTAGAAGGTAATTGTGCCCCGAAACCGCTTTCGCATTATTTCAGGGCACTTTACCTTTACATCCATGCCAATCCGGAAACGGAAAACTCGGTTAGAATTTTCCGCTCCGGCTGGGATTCGAACCCGCAACCTCCGGGTCAGCAACCAATGCTCTTAACCACTGAGCCACGGAGGTCGGCTGCACCTAGGAAAACCTAACTTCAATAATAGATTGTGTTTTATAAAGTTTTCATGTTTGTGTTAATCACTTCCGTGATATCCAAACTACTCAAACTCACTTTACACCACCGTCGTGATATGACCATGCAGTTGAAAGCGACGTTAAAACCCCAAAAAAACTCACTTTACTAAATACGCACTGAAACCGGGACTTGAACCGTTGACCTTCAGAGTAGGATAAATATAAATGGTCATTTCTTTTAAGCAAGAAAACGTCATAACTCTGGCCTCGTTAATCCGAGGCTCAACATATTATACTCAAAAGATCCGCCTCGACGACCGGCATCTTTTGGTACCACTTCCACCCCCCTATCTCAATTCTACCCCCCCCTAGGGTGGTTTTTGTACATTAGCAACGAACTCGTTATAAGTCGGGCCTCGTTTATCCGAGGCTCAACATATTATACTCAAAAGATCCGCCTCGACGACCGGCATCTTTTGGTACCACTTCCACCCCCCTATCTCAATTCTACCCCCCCCTAGGGTGGTTTTTGTACATTAGCAAAGAACTCGTTATAAGTCGGGCCTCGTTTATGCGAGACTCAACATATGATACTCAAAAGATGTGTTTCGATGAGTTCTATCTTTTGCCCCCATGTCCAGGGTTCGATTCCCATTCACAGCGCAGTATGTCGTAGTCAATATCATACGTGTGTAATGTTCATTCTTCGTCGAATTGAAACAACAACAACAAAGTTAAAGTTAGAGTAAATTCAATGATCTTGATGGGAATCGAACCGAGGACTTGAGTCCAGCGTACAGACTGCGATGCTCGGATTCCAGTATGCTAATGAGTTCAGTCACACTATGCAACCAGACTATTGTTGGAGCTTGGATTTAATGAGGAGAAGGATAACAACGATGCTCATTAGTATGCTGCAGGTGATTACAAATGGAGGAAACCACATTCTTGTCGGGTTTGGTTCGATGGTTGCACATAATGATTCCAAAGCAGTCAGGAAATTTACGGAATAATTATTACCAATTAAAAAATGTGAACAATTAAATACATTGGATGTTTGAATTTCAAGACAATCATCATAGGTTAAATTCAATTGTCTCGCTTTCGATTCCCATCCATGTACATCAAATTGATCGAGAAGAGAATAGTTTTGGAAAAGCAAACACATTCTTATGAGATACATTGCATACTCGCGAGCTTCCAGTAGTAGCTGGGTAGCATTTTGTTGAAGCATGTTGGAGTTAATGAGGAGTAGTCCGTTTGGTGATTAGTATTTATAATGAAACCTGTGGAACTCAGTTGTAAAGTTACTGACCTCTTGTACAGTTCGCGTAACTTTGTTCGCGTTTTTTGTGAATATTTTTTCTTAAAAAAAAAATAAAATGGTGTGCAAAATTGAAGGTTGTCACTGTCAAAAACAAGAAATACCTATTCATTTAATGTATTGGCTTACACATCATGGCATTGACATTCGTCCACTCTTCCAGAAGCCATATATCAGTAAACAAAAGAAGAAACCCACCATCTCAAGTAATGATAGTAATACCGTCACTGAAGCGACCTATAACTTTGTACCCGTAGTAGAAAATGAAGGTAATGTTCTGGAAGAGTTTTTGTTTGAAATGCCAAACTTGGAGCAGCAGCCTCAACCAACAAGTAATAGTAGTTGTAACGTTAAAAGAAGTGTTCCCTACAAAGTGCCTACTAGAAGAGGATATAAATAGTGTCTATGTGCAGAAACAAACAGTTAGTTATGAAGAACCATTCCATAAACTATTTTGGTGAGAGTGAGCTTCACCACGTCATAAGACGAGCTCTGAAAAGACATCACAAACAAGAACAACCTGAAGAGAGGAACAAAAATGAAATTGAAAGTCAAACTGAAAAAGAAGTGAAGAAATTTATGAGAGAATTTCCTCGCCAGTCTCATGTTCAGAAGTTAGTATCCTATTTTGTAGAAAGAAAAACGTTTGATAATTTATCCAGCCACATCAGTAAGAATAATTTTGTACCCACACGTGTGGCTAATAACACTTTTTTGGAACAAAAATCTTTTGCAGAATACAAAGCAAACAATGATAAAAGTGTGAGCGATATAAAGTTGTCTGTGGACGAATTGAAACAAAACAGAAAACAGGACAATGAGATTTATAATTCTAAATTTGTACTAAAAAAAGCGTTCGATGATTACATTGTTGAGGCCGGAGAAAAAGAACAAAAGATGAATGAGGACGTGAACAAAGTGAAAGAAGATCTTTCTAGCAGGATACATGAGTTGGATAACAAGTTCTCACCTCTTATAGAAATAAAAAAAACAGTAGATCAACACAATAAACAAAATCTGCTTGTGACTGCTTCTTTGAGAAGAGATCTCAATGCTTTGGACAATAAAGCTCTCTACGCAACAACTTTTCGCAATTACAAAAAAAATCACGAGTCCGATTTCAAGGAGATTGTGAGTGAAAAGGAGAAAAAATTGAAAACTGAAGTAACAAATATGTTAACTTCATTGCTGTCAACTCATGAAACTGATTTCAAAAGAAAAGTTGAGGAAGAAAAACTAAAAATTCGAAGCGAACTTACAAAAATGTTTACTCAAAATTTAAATAATTTCCTTCTTGAAGAGTCTAACAAAAAGAAATTTTTACAACAATTGCGTTCCAATTTACTCGTCAGAATAAATACGGACAAGATACTGGCAGCATTTCTATCAAGTTGGAATGAAGGTGAAATTACGGATGACGTTCTAGAAAAAGTTGTAACTCAACTTAGCAAAGAAATATTGGAGAAATTGGATGTGGAAATAATCTCTATAAAAGAACAAATTAATATCTCCAATGAAACAATTGAAAACTATATCAAGTTGAATATACTTGACGAGCTCAAAACTGACATTAGTTTAAAAATTAGAAATCTGATATTTGAACCTCTCTTGTATGAAAAATTGGAGCCTCTTGTAAAATCAAAAACACCGAAGAAAATAGGAGAAGTTGAAGAAAAAGCAACCCGACTTCCCGTTCCAATAGAATAATGTCAAAACGTGATTTGGTTTTGGAGCTACATCGTCCTGCTAGAAAATTCTTTCCCCACCGCAGAACCCTACTTCGCAATGTTCATGATCTTTTCCAAGCTGATCTTGTGGAAATGATTCCATATGCTAATAAAAATAATGGTTATAAATACATACTTACCTGCATCAACTGCTTCTCCAAGTACGCTTATTGTGCACCGTTGAAAAACAAAACAAGTGCTGAAGTTGCCAAGCAGATGGAAAAATATGTTCTAGAAAAGTTGAAACCCAATATGATACCAACCCACTTGCAAACGGATGCTGGCAAAGAATTTTTTGGTCATCCATTCCGCAAACTAATGCAAAAATATAACATTAACCACTATAGTACATTTTCCCCCATGAAAGCTGCTATAGTAGAGCGGTTTAATCGAACTTTGAAGACTAAAATGTGGATAGAATTTAACTTGCTTGGCTCATACAGATGGTTGAACATTTTGTCAACTCTTGTGTCTACCTACAATGCCACCAAACATCGCTCTATTGGTATGGCCCCCCAAGATGTAAACCTTAAAAATCAAAGTCTCGTAGCGCTACGATTGAATAAACACAAGCAAGTTCTAGATAGTTCTAGGACTAGTAAATTCAAAATAGGTGATCTAGTACGAATTTCCAAAGTGAAACATTTGTTTCAAAAAGGATATGAAGCCAACTGGAGTTATGAAGTATTTCGAGTGGTTACGGTTGGTAATACTTTTCCCAGGGTATATCATCTAGAAGATTTACATGGAAAACCAATACGCGGTTGTTTCTATGAACAGGAGCTACTCAAGACCTCACACCCAGATGTTTATCTCATAGAAAAAATTCTACAACGTAAAGGTGATAAGGTTTTAGTAAAATATTTAGGTTTTGGACCTGAGGAAAATCAATGGATTCCTACCTCTTACCTACTTCAGAAATAGAAAATAAATAAACATCAACTGTATGTATTTATATTATTAAGTTGTTTATTAAAATAAATAAGAAAATACAGAGTAAAAAAATGTTGTTATTATTTATATCTATACAAAATAAAATAAGGGTTACACATTAAACAAAGTAGGATACAAAATAAAATAAGGGTTATACATTAAACAAAAATTAATTTACAGTATCATAGCCATCATCATTACAGATATACTTCTTAAAATAAGGATTATGTACAATATGAGGTGCTAGTCGGTAAGAATTGTTTTCTAAACTATCACTACTTAGAGCGTAAATTAAAAAACTTACAGGTAGAAAGTACAAATCTCTTGGTTGTAAAAAGAAAAAGCCATAATCGTGAAATTTTTTAATCGATTCATTAGTCAAGGTTAATGTATGTTTCAATAACTCACAAAACCAATGTTTCATGACGATTACATTTATACTTGATACTGGAGGAGAGGGGTTTTGCAAAGATAAATTAACTTTCAAAGATTTCAAGTTCGGACAGTCTAAATTTTCAATGTTGTAACAGGTTTTTCTAGACAAAATAGAATTCAAATATCTCTCCTTTTCAAGTCCTTTTACAATGACTTCAGTTGCGTTAGAAAGAGATGATTGAATGATATTCACTACTTGATCATACTCTATATAACCAACATCCCACTCCATGTGGTGAAAATTTAATGTAACATTAGCAGCTTCTCGTCGACGGAGTAAATTTAACTTTTGAAATTCAAAGGGTGGTTTGAACACAAAATGTTGCACAAAGTCGTTGTCAAAAAGTTTACAAAATGAAAAACTCTTCACAATAACTTCTTTTTCATTACCACGAAAAAACTGAATGTCAGCGATAAACGTATTTTCCATATTTATCGAGGAAAAAAACAACAACAAAAAAATGGTAAAAAATATTGATGTTAATGGTTTGAGTGACAATCAAGGAATAACCAATTATGCATATATTTATACAGTTTTATAATCCAACTCTTTTTTATTCCAAATCCATTTCTGAAGACTCATTCTCTAACTTGTAGTGACCAAAGGGAAGGGTATTAATTTTATCGCTCATAAGAACACGTTTATCATCGAAATTATTCAAAACAAGTTTGTTCTGCTTCACAGTTGTGAGACAATGATTTTTTGAAACTATGTTGTGAAAAGATTTGTAAAGTTGTATGTTTTCATGCATACATCTTTCAAAATCTTCAAACATAATTTCACGTTCTGTGATATGTTTTTTAACACCCTTTGCTTTCTTAACAATTTTACCCTCATGAACTTGATACGAATAGAGTTTACTCGCAATGCCCACAAATTTTTTCAAAATTTTACCATCCAATTCATCTTTGAACTTTCCGAGTACCTTTTTATTTTGAAGAGAAAACAACCGGTGATTCGCCGGGTATGCACTAGTATCTAAATGTTCTGAAAGGTTCGAAAAGTCCTCGTATAAATCAGATGTAAAAATTTGATAAAAAAATGAATCAGTGTCCATATAGAGTAACCTTACATTATCAGGACCAAACCTTGGCTGTACAATATCATAATGAAATTGATACATCAAGGTTTTACTGAGGTCGAGGACGCAAACTCCTGCAAAAATTGCTTTGTTAAATTGAATTTGCTTCTTCTTCAATGTAAACAAAACAAGATTTTCTTTCAGTATTTTAAAGTCATCGAAAAATGGACTTGAAATACGTTTCCTAGCTAGTTTCCAATTTGTTTCTAGCTGTACATTAATCCTCTTACGCACACCTTCAATGAGCTTTCCATACAAAGCGTTGTTGGCTAATTTAAAGAAGTCCTTTGCAAAGTCATTGGTTGCATTTTTCCTGTGCTCAGTATTAAGATTAATGTACGGAGCTAGATAATTCCTCTGAGTGAATTTTATTCCTCTATGTATTTTGATTAGTTTAAGTCCATGCTCCAAAGCCTGCTTCAACGATAGATAATGAACAATGTAATTTTGTTTATTTTCTAAGGTTGTAAGAAGTTTATGAGCGTTGGATGATGGAGATTTCTTACTCTCACAGAGGAAAGGTAAATTTGAGTGTAAATCATGAATTTCTTTTGGATATTCCACGTCTACCTCGAAAAAATAACCTACATCATCTTGTGGAGTAAGATCTAAAATAGTGATGTTATCGATTTCTTGTTGATTCAACCACTTGAAATCTTTCAAAGGAAGATTCTGAATCATGCTGTAACCGTACAGATTATTAGCATCTAGGTAGGTGAGATAGGAAGATTTTTCAGATGAAATAAACTCACTTCCCATGTATTTATTATTTGCCTCTGCGTACTTTTGATTACATTGGCAAATACCTCCCCGAATTGCTTGCTCGAAAAACAGGTACATGTCATAGTCTACTAAAAGTTCTATTTCGACTTTTGTTTTTTTAAGCATAGCATCCATGGTTAAACCTGGCAAGGAGTAGTACCACACAGGATCTAAACTGTATATGTCAAGGGAAAGGGACCGGAAGGATTCAAAAATATCTGCCAATAATAACACATCGGTTTTCAGATAAATTTCCGAATATTCTTTCAAGTTTTGACACTTGAAATGTGTCCACACTTTCTGAGCGTGATTATAATCTTCCTGAGTAACCGAACTATTTGTTAAAGAGGAATAAAATTCATCAAGAGGGGGTAACGTCTTAGTGTCTGACAATTTACTATAGCTATCGAGATACTCGTAACAAAAAATTCCTTTCCTAGTCAATAATTCAAAATCAATGTCCGATTGAATATGTTTCCTTGTATGATAAAATTTTTCCTTGGGCAATGTTTTACTTAATTTGTCTAGGCTACCCGACAAAAACCGAAATGAATCAATGAATCGAACACTGAGATTGTCGGTAACCTTCTTTGAAAAGGAAACGTATTTTTCCGTTGAATTTGGAATTATATCTATTTTTTTATCATCATAATTTAAACCTTGTATAATTAAATGACTATCATAGCCCGAGAAATTGTGTGCTACAACAGGGACAAATTTTTCATTCTTAAATTTTAAATTACATTTATTACAAAGAACTTTTCGAAGGCTCCCATCACCATAATGATAGTGATCCCTCACTTTTTTCAAAGTGTCCGTAAAAGTTCTTTTACAATGTTCACACTCTTTGGTTTCGTGAAAACGTCTCCAATCATCGGGTGAAAGGTTGAGTGGAACATGTGACTTGTAAAATTCATCTATTTGCTTTACATCATCAATCAACATCTTGAAAAATATCTCAACAACATCTTCATTTTCATCTTTAGCTGTGTATGTAATCAACTTGTTGGTATTTGGTCCAATCACATAGTAGGAAAAAGAAAAAGGCACATGTTGTTGAGTGGTTAAAGTGTATGAGTTGAGGGATGATGGTTCACAAGAGCTAACTTTTTTCAAAATACACTCAAAATCTGTGTAAATCACGAAAGGAATTTTTTGTTCGTACTGAAAATGTTCAAACTTTAAAATGTTTTCACCTTGTTTTGGCATATAAGCAATACAAGGAGTTTGTTTACCACACAATTTTCTATGCTCCAGCAATCTTGTTTCATTACCAAATGCGGTAAAACACATTTTGCAGAAAAATCGAGTATTATAAGCAGTATTTTTGGAGTGAAATCTTGTAATGAATCTACTGAAGTTTTTAATGAGAGAATAATGATGTATTCCTGATTCATTACAAGTTAACAATAAATCAATGTGAATTGACTTTTCCTCCTTACAAACTTTGAGAATGAAAACTCTCTTCTTCTTTTCAACTTCTTCCGCACCAAGAATATTGATGGATAAGAAAGAATTATGTTTCTCAAAACAAAGTACTTGCTTTAAACTTGTATTATCTTGTATACCATCGAAATTTAAAGTTTGAATATTTTCAATAGCATGAATGATACATTTCTTAAAACTACCAAGTCCATGCTCAAAGGTATGTAAATGTTTACTTCTGCTTAGAAATGAAGGGACACTGTCGAGGGTGAACGTAGTCTGCTGTCTCTCACATTGATGCTCGTGAAAATGTTTTTCAACGAGGAAGAGAGATAGACAGATTTTACATACATTATAATATTTTGTTTGACACCCATTTTTTTTTCAATGATGCTGGTAATGTATGACGCATTAATTCATTAAAATTATTTATATATACAAAGTGTGACACAGTATCATCATCATTATTTCTAAGCAAAAGTAAATCATTTGAACTCTGCATGTTATCAATTCTGGAAATGCGAAACGGTTGGATCATATTGTTTGTGTCCACAGTGTAAACATTTACTGCTACCCCCGGATTGTTACCTTCGAATATGTCCAGCTCGTCAATTTTAACTGGCCATGACAAACCCGACCAATTGTATTTACTGTCCAAATCTGTATAGCTTTTCTTATAATTACGTTTTGACCAATGGGAAATAAACTTAACCAACATTGAATATTTAAAGCAATAGTTGTCATTGATTTTGACATTAAATACAGTTTTTCGTTTATTCTCAAGAAAATCCGGGGTCTCAATAAAGATTCCACAGCGAATAGGTTGGTATTGCAAGAAGGAGAGCATAATTCCACCGATTGACTCCATGGTCCAACCGCTTCCTTTCAATTCAAAATCAAGCATTTCCGATAGTAAACTTTCTACAGCCTCCTGCCATACATTATCAAAGTCTACACTTTGACACACTATAAAATTTTTGGTTTTAAATGAGGCTAGTTTAATCTCATCTTCTTTGGTGATTTGTTTGAAAAAAACAAAGTATTTAGCTGAAAATTTGAAACTCTGATAATTTCTCAAAAATTCATCTTTCAACTCCATCACTTTGTCTTTTACAAACTCTTGAAGAAATTGATTTGAATTTTTATAGGTGTAATTTTTAACAAAATATACTCTCATTCTATTCCCATAGGCAGACTCTACTAATGTAACATTGTCAGGATAACTGTTGAAAGTGTTTCTTTGATGCTGTACAGAGTTAACATGTTCCCTTTTTTGAGCATCGCTTGTAAAACTATAATACTCCTCACATATTGTACAGAACGCAATATGTAGTCTAGACACCTCCATAGTGAAAGTCTAGAATAAAAAAAATGGTTAATAAATTTCAGCTAAAAGTATTCTGAAAGAATCAAAGTCTGTTAGAACTTTTCTCACTTCACTCAAATATAATTGAAAAGTTCTTTCTTCGATACATTCCCTCCTATTGACATTTCTATTATACTTATAATTATTGCAATAACACTTGCGAGATGCATTATGTTCTAGAGCAGACAAAAATAGCATATATACTAAGTCAATAATATGTTCACGAAATTTGGTATAATATATTGAGGGTAAATGTAATTGTTGAACATGTGGTATGATAAAATCATAGATAAATGAAATAATATCAGGAGAGTTACAATAATTGTCAAAAAATGTGATTATTGAATCGACATGAATTTTGAAAAAGTAAAATACAAGGCTTTTATAAGCAATATCTTCAAGAGAATCCATTGAAAAAAATGTAGTGTAATAAACAATTGTGGGCGGACGGTATCAGGACCAATCAAATATTAAATCCCAAGTGGACTTTTCTGGATATTTAAAGTAAATATCATCATGCTGAGTAGTTATTTTTTCATTCCATAAAGTGTTAAATAAATGGAAATTTGTAAAAATATCTTTTACGGACATGAGAAATTTTATCCTCAACTGTTCATGATAACAGTCCTGATACTCACTTTCCACATATTTAAAATTATTACATCTACAAATACGATATAAATATGAATGACTTCGATTTTTAAGTAAATTTATTAGATCTTCGAACCGACGAAGAAAACAATAAGTTATGGACGGAGGTAAGCCGATTTTTACAACATTTGGTTTGATGTGAAAAAAGAAAAAATCAATAGGTAAAGAAACAGTATGTAAATTTTCAAAGTAGCTAATGATTTTATCAACATGAGTTCTGGAAAAAGTAAATATTGCTTGTCTTAATGCTAATTCTTCTAATTTATACATTATTTTTCAACTCTTTCAATACATGTTGGCTAATTCAATTTCGTCTCTTTCAAGTTCCTCCATTATATCACACATGATATCATCACAATCTTTTGGAAAATAATGTGCATGTGTTGTAACACAATTAAACATTGTTATATTTTCACTAATATGAGGTATAAGAGATTCTGCAAAAGAATATATTCTCATATGTTGACAAGGCTCACCTTGAACACATTTTGGACTATATTCTAGAACAAATTCCAGCACATAACGCTCAATATTTACTATATCATTATAAAAAAATTTAAAAATATCTTCTTGTATATTTAGAGGTACTTGAAATTGTTTAATTGTTTCTGTAATCTTATTTTTATAACCTTTTTTCGGTCATAAATGTATCTATTACAGAGTAAAAATGTCGATCTGCATGTTTTTCATGCACATCCTCAAAGATTAAATAAAAAAGGTCTTCATGTTGTTGAAAGAGTTGATGACTTATACTGTTTAATGATAATGAATATAAAGATTGTATATACATTAAAAAAAAAAAAATCTATAACATACCATTAAATAAAGAATATTTGAGTGCGTGCTGAAGATATTGAATGGTGGACACGATACAACAATCACTTCCTATTGTTGATTAGTCTAGTTAGTTCTTGTTCTTCACATTCATCCAATTGAGTCCACGTAACTTTGACAATTTCAAAATCTCCAGCAGCCAGTTCCAATTTTTCAAGAATTTTACCTTTTCCAATTTTATAAGCGGTTTTAAACACTAATATATTTGACTCCGGCTTCACTATGTCTTTCGAAGCAATGTTAAAAACTTTTCGTACTAATAATTCTAATAGTCTATGGTTTTTTAAAATTTTAAGTGTTATGGTGGCACTCATTATTTTTTAAAAAACAGCAGGGTAAATGATTATAATGTTGTAGAAAATAAATTGTATATATATATATATAAAAACAATGTTAAAAGAAATAATTATAACTTAAAAAATAATACAATAATGTTCACAAAATAATTATTCACAATATAAAAAAGAAAATGTATCTATATTTATATAAGGTTAGGTTAAAAATTAGAGTTTAACACTTCACCAACTTAAAGAAAAGTGATAATGTTCACTGCGTCTCTTGTGTTGGAATGAATATGATCATGTACAAGTCCAACTATTTAAACTAAAAAAGCTTGGAGTGTAGCCATCTGTTGTAATAGTATTTCCTCATATGAAGCTCGGATTCCAGTATGCTAATGATGCTCATTAACCTTCGAGTTCATTTACTCGCCTGTTTGGTTCGATGGTTGCACATAAGCAGTGATTCCAAAGCAGTCAGGAAATCGAATATATTTTAATGAGGCAATAAATAAGTTGTTCTCCACATTAGCATTTCTCATTATCTGATTTGCATAATTCCAAAGCAGTCAGGAAATCGAATATATTTTAATGAGGCAATAAACAAGTTGTTCTCTACATTAGCATTTCTCATATCGCGTCTACATTATTTTCTGGATTGTGTTGGTTAGTGGGTAGAGTCTTATAATTGAATCATGAATTATTAATGCATATAAAGTTGTTTTACTTGGAGCATTCTCAGCTAGTTCATATTCAATCCGAATGTCTACTGTAGAGCTATGTTTCCACAACTCAGACTGTTTTGAACAGTCTAGTACTACAATAGGAGCCTTTGTTAGAAAATCTTTATAGCTCAGATAGGGTTCACTAACTTTTCCATAGTAACTCTCTTGGAAAGCACAATACATTAAATAGAGAGGAATGTACTTTTTTTGTTCAAAGTCAATATTCAGAGACTCATAGGGGAAACACAGTGAGTTGAGATAGACTTTTAAATTCTTAAGTTTCACACTGTCAAACTCTGATGGATCCTTTGTCAAGCTGTTGTCCCGATCTGTTTGGAAGCCTAAAACTATAAATCTAGCTTTTTCTTGGGCCGTAGTTGTCTTCAAAGTCCAGTTAATCTCTTTACTTGCCGGTAAATTTGGATAGTAATTTAAATTCCATTTTCTAAAACTCATATCAATCGGAACATTTCTTTTATATTGTGAGAGTAGCTCTAAACGAATGGGATCACTGACTTGAACATGCGGCACCTTCCATACTACTTTCGTTAGTTGAACTTTTGCATCAGTTACAGCATTTGTACCTGTAGAAATAAGAGCATCCTTGGAGCTCTTGGATCTCATTAAAATCAAATCAAGACGTTGGTTTAGGAGAATTTTATCATAATTTTCAGCGAAACCCAATAGATATTTGAGTTTTATATAACCGCTAAATGTATAGCTTGATGTAATCTCAACTGACTGTCCAGCTGTCTCATACTTTTTCATTTCATCAGTTGAGTATGATGGATATGCTTTGAGCGTAGATGTTATGCCAACATTTTTAATACAATCTATTTCAACACTATTCATTTCCAAGCGAATCTCATCAAATAGGAAGCATAGTCCATTGTTTACAAACTTTATGTTCTTATTAGCATCTAGGTTGCTGCCATCTTCTTTCACAATTTTTCCTTCAATGTAGATTCCCGATTCACTTACAAGTAGGTATGAACTCTCTTGGTTAATACTGATAATTATATTATCCGTGGCATCCAAACTGACACTGGTATATGGACCGTATGAATGTGTTTCATAACGAATTATATTTTCATCATAAGTTACACGATTGTTCACATTCAAAATACTATCTTCCATGTTCATTTTTGTTTTACACTATAGCCTAAACTTTTTAATATTTTCACACTTTTTTTTGTTAGTTTTTTTAATTTTCTTTTATTCTTTTTCTTCTTACTTTTCACTTGTATGTCACTTAATGGAATGATCTTAAGTAGAGATGGTGTCTTCTTTTTATTGCTTTTCGTCCGTTTTATTACAATCATATTTTCAAATGTAATTCTAACGATATTTCTTCACCTTGAAAGTCTATTAAATTATGTCTTTCATCAACAAGCTTCACAATTAATCTGTCGATTTCATCCGTATTGAGGGGTAAATATATAACATTATTGGGAACTTCTGTGATCCGGAAACCTGGTGGTACATTTAGGAAACATTTGTACAAACAATTACTGGGCACACCGTCTTGATAGGAACCAGCAACTATATTTACATCAATTTGTATAGAATTTATTTTGGAAATTTCCAAGTTTTTTGTTGAAGTCAACATAGTATGGGCTGCGTAATTTTCTTTTGGTAGACCAAGCATATCAGCCAGTGAGGACTCCTCCTTGAAATCAACATTATACTTGCACCAAAAAGTACATTTCAAAGTGTTTACATTGGGTTTAATAGCTAATGCATTTTCACCCAACTGGGATTTTAAATAATTTTCAATATCAAGTAATTCATATGTTCCTTTGTCTATTACAATGTCAGTCCACTTTTTATTATCATCCTGATATCTGAAAACATTATTTGTCTGATCAATGTTTGGAATACTATTGTAAGTTTGGAATTGTGTTAAACCAATCACAGCGTCTGATGTAACTTTTAAAGGAGGAAATATTGAACACACAATTTCAGATTGTCTAGAAGTTATATGAAAAATTCTGCTGGACATTTTTTTTATTTTTTATTTATTTATTAAACAGTTCAATAGTTTTTTGTACAATAAACTTTAAACACAAGTGTCCACAATTGACTGTTCTGTATTGTTGATGTCGCTCATAATTATAGAAAATTTCATAACCTGCAAGATAAGTTCTTATTTCTACAGGCGGACGCAAGTTGCCAAAACTATCATAATAAAACGCATGCTTATTTTTCTTCAGCATAGCTATCCAATGAGTCCCAGGTCCTGTTGATCTGTCGAGATTAACAACCATCACTTCATTTTTTCTTGGTTTCGGTGGTAAAAGATCCAAACTGTATATGCCTCGAAAATGTGGAACATTGATTTCACGAACCTTTTTCAGAATATCACTGTTTGTCAATGCTCTTCGAGGCAAATCATTTAGTTTTTTGACAAAACGTTAAAATAGTTTGAGTAGGGTTTTATGTATAATCCTTGTCCACTCTTAATAGGAGTGACAGCACCCGAAGAACTAGCGGTCTTAAAATCTGCGATTGCTTTTGCAATACCACTTACGCCACCGACAATCGATCCAATAGCACTTAAACCGGCAAGTATGGGAATAGCAGCTGGTAAAAATCCACCTGACATTGTCCTGGGTATTCTGAGAATTCTCGGTATTTTCTTGTTTATTCTATTTCCCCGTTTAGCTTTGCGTGCAGCCATCAAAGCATGTTTACTAATCACTTTTAAGTTATCATTTTTACCAGCAGACTTCATTCCCTCTGTAGCAGCTTTAGATAGTTTCCGAAAAGTAATTGTTGTCTTCTTCTTTTTGCGTCGGAGACCTGCGCCTATTTTTCTTTTTACCTTCATAGCGTTAGTGACAAACCAGGCAGCAGCTTTTTCCGATAGGTTTGAATCTTTGGACAATACTCTTTGCCAGGCCTTATTTTCCAATTCCCGATCGGCTTGTGTGCGATCAGCGTTTCTGTTGGCGTACTTGAGATCGTGTTCTTTGCAGGCTGAATCCAATGGATTGATTCCTTCTTGATCTTTTCGTTGGTCTAATTTTGTTCCTGGTCCACAGAATCTGTAGGATGGGATGTGAACTTCGAAAGGTAATTTATCAATGACAGTATTTAAAAGACCTTTTCCTCGTCTGCGTACCATTAATAATAAAGTGATTACTGTGAAAACAAGGCTTTATATATATAGAAAATGAAAACTGTAAATTGTAAACAAAAATTGAATGTTGAAAACTTTGATTTTGTGAGCGATATGAATGTACATTCAAAATTAAAAAGACATGGAGATTTTTTTCCAAACAGTGTTCGAGCTTTAATAGTCGGTCCAAGCGGATCTGGCAAAACAAATCTCTTGCTGGCTCTTCTGTTACATCCACACGGATTACGGTTTGAAAATGTTTACATTTACTCGAAATCATTTCAACAACCGAAGTACAGATTTCTGGAGAATGTGCTGAAAGGAATCAAAGAAGTTGAATACAAAGTGTTTACAAACAATTCGTCCACAGACAACTTTATATCGCTCACACTTTTATCATTGTTTGCTTTGTATTCTGCAAAAGATTTTTGTTCCAAAAATGTGTTATTAGCCACACGTGTGGGTACAAAATTATTCTTACTGATGTGGTTGGATAAATTATCAAACGTTTTTCTTTCTACAAAATAGGATACTAACTTCTGAACATGAGACTGGCGAGGAAATTCTCTCATAAATTTCTTCACTTCTTTTTCAGTTTGACTTTCAATTTCATTTTTGTTCCTCTCTTCAGGTTGTTCTTGTTTGTGATGTCTTTTCAGAGCTCGTCTTATGACGTGGTGAAGCTCACTCTCACCAAAATAGTTTATGGAATGGTTCTTCATAACTAACTGTTTGTTTCTGCACATAGACACTATTTATATCCTCTTCTAGTAGGCACTTTGTAGGGAACACTTCTTTTAACGTTACAACTACTATTACTTGTTGGTTGAGGCTGCTGCTCCACGTTTGGCATTTCAAACAAAAACTCTTCCAGAACATTACCTTCATTTTCTACTACGGGTACAAAGTTATAGGTCGCTTCAGTGACGGTATTACTATCATTACTTGAGATGGTGGCTTTCTTCTTTTGTTTACTGATATATGGCTTCTGGAAGAGTGGACGAATGTCAATGCCATGATGTGTAAGCCAATACATTACATGAATAGGTATTTCTTGTTTTTGACAGTGACAACCTTCCATTTTGCACACCATTTTATTTTTTTTAAGAAAAAATATTCACAAAAAACGCGAGCCAAGTTACGCGAACTGTACAAGAGGTCAGTAACTTTACAACTGAGTTCCACAAGTTTCATTATAAATACTAATCACCAAACGGACTACTCCTCATTAACTCCAACATGCTTCAACAAAATGCTACCCAGCTACTACTGGAAGCTCGCGAGTATGCAATGTATCTCATAAGAATGTGTTTGCTTTTCCAAAACTATTCTCTTCTCGATCAATTTGATGTACATGGATGGGATTCGAAAGCGAGACAATTGAATTTAACCTATGATGATTGTCTTGAAATTCAAACATCCAATGTATTTAATTGTTCACATTTTTTAATTGGTAATAATTATTCCGTAAATTTCCTGACTGCTTTGGAATCATTATGTGCAACCATCGAACCAAACCCGACAAGAATATGGTTTCCTCCATTTGTAATCACCTGCAGCATACTAATGAGCATCGTTGTTATCCTTCTCCTCATTAAATCCAAGCTCCAACAATAGTCTGGTTGCACAGTGTGACTGAACTCATTAGCATACTGGAATCCGAGCATCGCAGTCTGTACGCTGGACTCAAGTCCTCGGTTCGATTCCCATCAAGATCATTGAATTTACTCTAACTTTAACTTTGTTGTTGTTGTTTCAATTCGACGAAGAATGAACATTACACACGTATGATATTGACTACGACATACTGCGCTGTGAATGGGAATCGAACCCTGGACATGGGGGCAAAAGATAGAACTCGTCGAAACACATC